>OX422212.1:476511403-476738903 GCA_949130495.1 Sambucus nigra
ACTATATGCCAAACAGTCAACTTGGTACATGTACCAAAGCTGAGAGTCATGGGACTCTTTCATGACCTTTAGGTTGTTCAAATAACCATACTTGTAGACCATAATTTTAGCCTCCTCCATCCAAACTGGAACATTCTCCTAACCCTAATGGTAGCTTGCCGATCAGGTCGCTCGAGGACCCAACCTAAATAAGTAACGAAGGTTTTTCACATCACGATTGAGCCCCATCACCATGACATGAGCTCTTTGTCTATTTTCCTTGGCATAAATGAGCTTATTTTTAAGCTTATCATTCTCAGAATGGAGCAGGGCACCGACCTTTCCTACAACCTTTACCTTAATAAGTTGAGCCCTCAAGCCATTTGTCTCTTCTTACATCAAGGATCCCACGTCTCCTAAGTCTTTCTGGTTGTCCTTCAACTTTGTCACCAGGACTGATTGGCTCTTGTAGGCCTTAGTCATCTTTTTAAGGCCTTGTGGATGGATAAAAATGCTCAGCAAGCCTGAGCACTTACATTATGGCCAAGCAAGTCATATAGGTTACTAATAAAAGAGGGAATCTCCTCGATAATAAACTACAGGAATAAACAAACACAAAGGGTAAAATTTAGTAAAGACATCTGAACAACGTAATAATTAAGGGAAATGTTCTTTCATTAATTTACTAAAAATGGTCAAGACACTTACAAACAGAACAATGGGAAAAAGTACAAGGAGCATAAGTCCTAATCTAAAGTGCACTTATTCCTTCACCTACTCCTCAATTTTATTAGCCTTGTCTTAGGTCGCCACATCCTCAGTCTACCCAGCTGGGATGCTGATAGTAGCCTCCTCTTTAATTATTAGTGGAGTGCCAAGTTTATGCTATCCAAAGAGGTTGGAGTCAGTTAGAACCATGGCCCTTACCAAGGTTGCGTCCTAGCCTTTCACGAAGCTGGATTTACGGATGTAAGCCTATTGGTCTTTGGCATCCTCATATGTTTCGGTAAGAATTTTATCAAAACTGTCCTCCTTGGTTGTAGGAAACTATACCACCTCCTTGGACAATCGAGATTGCTCGTCCTTCAGCTGAGAGTAGGGGTGGCAATTCGAGTTAGTCGTGTCATTTTCGAGTCGCGTTGATTTTAATTTACGTATAAGTTTTGGATACTCTTAAATCTATACCAGCTAATCATGTCATGTTCATGTCATGTCGGGTTATTACTGTAAACGGGTTATCGTGTAAAAAATTTCCAGCCCTAGCTGAGAGATATCAACCTTGAGCTTCTTATTCTCGATCTTCAACGCATTTATGGCGTTACTGTTGGATTTCTTCTCGTTCTCATACTCCCTTTGGGCATCGTCTATGGCCTCCTCTAATTTTTTTAGAGCATTGATGAGCACGTCATTGATCTTGGACTGGTCATGAAGACCATCAAAGATTTGGAAAAACTCTTCCATGAACTGTAAACAGAGAAAAAAGGTAAGTATTAAATAAGTCAATTTCAAAATAAGCCGCGACAAGTAAAGATAAAAGGAGGAAATGAAAGTTCCTTACCAGTGATAGAGTTTGGGAAGCAAAGGTTGTAAGTTTATTTTGGGAGAGTTGCTCGAGCTGCTTGTAATCAGTTGCGAGCATAGCCCCCTCAAGAGGCCCAAAGAGGGATTCTTGGACACAGACGTGACATGTTAAGACCTAGAAAAAGGGATGAGGCCACCCTTTTTGGAGAACTGGGGACCATGGGAACTTTATCCTTCTTCTTCTCCCTAATGAACAACTCCTGGTCATTGGCCTTAGAGCCTTCAGCCTCAGTCCTCTTCAAGGACTTCTTGTTGGAGGAGTCTCCAACCACCACATCATGATCATCACTATAATCTATCAGCAACACTCTCTTTTTGGGAGCCATTGAATCCTCCTCATTAATAAGGATAGATTCTACATCAAGGGATTCAAAATAAGAGGAGATAGATGCTTTCTCATTCGGTAGTGTTCTTGTATTCCAGAAGAAAGGAAGTTGAGGGTGATCATAATCAATAAGCAACTCTCTCACTTTCCAAGCCTTTGGCAATTCAACCCTATTAATATTGACAATAGAGGGCTCCCTTTCGAGCAATACAAAACCAAGAAAGAGAAATTCTATCAATAAAAGACAATCCAGAATATAAAAATGAAAATGGGAGTATATAAAGAGTAGGTTTCAACCTGTATCACCCCCCAAGATAGGCACAGGAACCTAGAGTATTATTCGCCCTCAGGACGAGGTGGATGTTGTCAATTCTGGACAATGAAATCCTGATCCCAATATCTTTTATTGGAATTTAGGATGTTCACTACCGGGACCTTATTGGCCTTTTTCTCCTTCAGGTATGCAAGGCCATCAGTGGTGTGAGACTAAGAGTCACAATACTTGATCTTTTGTATACCAATGTTGGTACCATACAACTCATTGATTATGTGCACCCATTAAAAATACACTAAGTAGTGGGGGCACACTGAGTTGGGACTACCCCGAAATATTTGCAAAATTCTAAGAAAAATGGGTTTGGGGGAAAGGTCAGTCCCCCTGAACTATATCTAGGGAGGAATGAATAGATTTTCCTTAAATCTTCTACGTTTTTCCCATGGAGGGTATTAGCCATTTTTGTTTGAGAATAGAAGAATAGAAAAGCAGAATGAGAATGAACATTACAAAGAATAAGATTCAAGGAAAAACTTACAGGGTAAATGAAGGCAAACATGAAGCTTCAAAGTCTTTTTAATTAAGGAAGGAGAAGCAAAAGTGATGGGTACAAATTTTGAAATAAGTAACGTTTGAATTTCGTGCAAGACAGTCATATGGGATGAAGCTCGAAAATTGGTTTTTGACGGTTCATATTTTTCCCAATGACTAGCATACCCCCGCTAGTTTTCAACTATTTATGAATCTATCAACTAGAAGTCTTCAATATTATTTGGACAAATTCTTTGGGCTGACAAGGAATTTAAAATTCTTTTGCCCAACTCTGGGCCAATTTATCCTAAGAATTTTAGGGACAATTGTGGGGTCCAAACTATAAAATCCAACTTCGAATGGTCCGAGCAGTCCCAATAGGATCACCAAATGCACTCAGTCTTATCCACCAATGAAAAGATTAGTATAAGCATTTATCACATGGATAAATGCAAACATTTAAATTTTAATACTGATAGGCTTAGTGGGTTACCAACAATCTCAAACGAGATATTTATAAATCACCACACTAGCCAATAAGAAGATGGGAAAGTTCCTTAAACAACTCAACCACTTTACACCACTATAAATATAACCCCCACCCTAGCGTCAAAGGGTATATAATTCTCGAACTTGGAGAAACATTAATAAGAATTAAGAAACCTCTCCCTGGACGTCGTCAATTGTCAAACCACATATATCCTTCTGTTGTGTGGGCATTTTTATATTCTTCCATCACTTTCTTTCTGGTATTTATTTATTATTATTAATTTCACTAACAATAACAACAACAACAACAACAATAATAATAATAATAATAATAACAACAACAACAACAACAACAACAACAACAACAACAACAACAACAACAACTCCAACAATGTATCTTCTTACCATTTTAAGTTCTTTAAGTTACCCAACCCAAACAACCTAAAATAAGCATGCGGTTATACTCCCAAACCCCATGAGTACCTTATGCATATCTCTTAAGTAAGCACACTTTAATATCACATTTTTAAATTCATCTCTTAGTTTAAGAATCATTTACTATACTAGAATCTCTTACATTAAAATTAACTCACTTATTAATCGTAGTATCAATAGTTGTCCCTAGTTATGATTTGCAAAAGAGTGTCGCAAGTCTAAAAGTCTCAAATAGTCACAGGTCACTAATTTAGGATATACGTCTCTAGTATATTTATTATAAGATTTTCAAGTCATAAGTTATTAGTTATATATCTCTAGTATAAATCATAACCGGTATAACCATCTCAAGTACCGTAATACATAATCATCGTATAAATCATAGTCTAGTACTACCATCTTAAAGTACCCCAATACCAATAACATAAACCAAAATATTGGTGAGTAGAGCATGGGTAGACCTGTCAATGGGTCGTGTCGAGTCGTGTCCATGTCATTTTTTATAGTGTTCTGGTCTTATTGGGTTCGTGTCTAAATGGGTGACTTTTTTATCGTGTGAAAATATCATATCTAAACCCAACCGGTTATGTTATCGTGTCGTGTTGTGTTCACTCGTTAATACCCATTAAGATAATAAATTAATTTAAATTGTGTACAAGTTGACATATTATCTCATTTTTAACCCAAATAGACCCATTAATTCATTGACATTACTGAATCTTTCATTTTGTAAAATTCATTGTGATTAAATTAACATTATGCTACATAAATTATTTACAAGTTCCAAAAGTATATCTTACTTACTTAAATTAATGGGTCATAACGGATTTTATCGGGTATTAACGGGTGAAGGGGGTCAATCCTAACCCGACCCGTTAACTATCGTCTCTTATCGGGTTGGCACTAATATGACCCGAATCCATTAAGGGTTCACACATTAACTTATAGTTTTGAGTAGGTTCGTGTCGTGTTATCGTGTCGTGCCTCATTTTGCCAGCTCTAAGCATGGGTATCAGAAGAGAAATTACACAATGAATGATTTTAGGGCATGTGTATGAAAAGAGGTAATTCCCAACTCTTTTGTTGCGGTTATTTATATATGTATTGTAAAAAAATCCCTAATACAAATCCATAAATAAATTAAACTTTTAAAAGAGGTGATGTATCTTCAAGGCTTGCACGCCTAGCCAAAGGTCCCAGTTTTCGTGCGAAAGAGTTTAAAAAATTCCACGTCAATGGTTTTAATTTCATCTCATACCCACGAGAGGAAAAATTATTAAAGAAAAATAAGAAAATTCCAATTTTTATCTTACCTTCTTGTGTGCCTAGCAAAATCGATAAAAATCCAAAGGATATGGTGCTGACCTATTATAGGAATGTCCAACAAATCCTGGAACTAGATTACTTAGATTGTAAAGAAATCATCTTCTATTGTGATAGGTTGAAGGTAAAGGACACTACGAATGGTTTTAAGTTAATACTGCCTCAAAACTTTTCATAGTAGATTTATCTAAGATAAAGAGTAAAGATTGCATGGTCGACGTGGCTTTTATTTGTGCCTTTCAAAACGTGAAGACGGTATTCTACTCAAAGTTCATAAACGACGATAATTTGTATGTTATTATGCATGCACCACAGGTTTTACTTCTCAATTAGATGCATCAAAGGCCCCTACAGAGTTCCAGTCCGCTCTTGATGACAACCCTAATTTGAAAGATCTTTTAGTTAATTTAGACGAAGAATGAGTTTCGAAACATTATTTTATTATAATTTAGTTAACCATTGTATGATAACCCTATTTTTTATCATATATATTAGAACAACCCTTGTATTTATTTACATTTGTGAATCTTCAACTCATATTTTTAGTTCTCTTTCACTTGCTTTCTCGTCGCTCATAGTTTGTAATTTTTCTGTAGATCTTATTAAGTTTTGAATGCAAAACTAATAAGAAACTGCCAATATGAGACAACAATGTTATGGTCATGAATTTTATTGATGTACACTATTTGTGTGGTTATGTCGATTGGCACTTTGTATTATGTGATGTTCACTGAGATACAAGGCATCAAAATTGGGTAATACTAATCCCATTTTATAATATTCATTTATATCTTGTTTATAATACTCCTATTACTAATCCTACTCTTTTTATTGTCATATGTACATTCAAATCTATTTTCATAAATCGAAACCCCAAAAAGGGGAGCTTATACCACAACTTTCAATTTAGAGTGTTCACACAAATTTTCTATGTTTTCAACAAATTTGACTTGTATTTTCGTACATCAAAAGTGAAACCTTAGATGAGGATTATTTATTAGACTCAACCTTGTGTATAGTATGAACTGCACGGACTTTAATGCCATTTCTTACTACGTAGGCATTCCGAAGCCATTTTGGGATTCAAGTCCTCTCTTACCAATTAATGCATTTTGAAATATTTGTAGTTCTAGTCATTTTGGGATTCGAGTCCTTGTATTACTCTCTTCATGTCATGTTTGGCCGCTTTATAATGTGTAATAATGTTCACTCTAATATTTTGGTTATGACATTTAGATATTTGTGAAAAAGCATTTATGACTTTGTAATAATATTCAAGTCTTTTTATGTTTCAGTGGCGATGAAACCATTCGTGACTTTATGTTGCAAATACACGGATAACACACTAGTTAAGATGTTATCGGAGAAAATAATGATTTTAGATTTAGTTGCATCTATATGTGCATTACCGCAAGGTGCATTAGATTAGCATTCCAGATGTCTATTTCATCGTCATATATGTTGGATAGACATCCGCAACGTGCATTGGATTTTGATGAAGATATTGCGATGTTAAATGGATATTCATAAGCATGAGTTTATTATTATTTGCGTTGAACAATTTGATGGCTTAATAGTTAGTTGATTTGTGTTGCATTATTATTTTTTGACTTATGGATTAGTTAAAGGCTTAATAATTAGACAATTTATAGTGAACAGTTTGATAGCTTAATATTTGTGTGTGGAAATGTATACATGTTTGAAAAAACATGTAAGCTTTTTTTGGAAGGCAAAAAATTAAAATTCATTTATTTTAATTAAATTTAACAACGGTCACAATTTTGAGCCGTGACGAAAATGTGTCACCATTTAATTTATATTAAAATATGATCACAGTCTAAAACCGTGATACTATATTAATATAACTTAAATGTCCACTCATTTTGCTCATCGCTAAAAATCGTGACCAATTTGTCCACAAGTAAGGTCACGATTTAAGACCGCGACCGACATCAAAATCCCACCATTGATGGTCACCGTCCATTATGACCATAATAAAACATGATAAAATGATCATGGTGTGACACCTCGCTTATTAAAATAATGGGTGACCCACCCTCTACTAAAATAAAACAGGAATCTCAAATGGCTCATTCTTAGCATCACTGTCGCACATACCAAAAATATAACAAACCACCCATAAAATAATAATAGAGAGGATGCCCAAAAGCTTCCAATTATATACATATTACAATTAAATCCATTAATAGCAATTACAAACATGAACATATATACATGCAATAAACTGCACAACAAAAATAACCGAATAAGCTGTCGGTTAACAAACCCATACAATATAAAAATGTCTGAAATATAAAGCATATACATTAGTACAACACTTCGGCAACAGATGCCGATTAACACTGCTGGTCCTTAACTGTATTAACAAAAATGAGATGCGACTATATAAAAAATCCTGCAACATTCCACATATGTTGCAGCTCCATAGACTCTGGAATGGAAGCTCATCCTTGGCGTCCATGTAGTGGGACACCTAAAAGATATAACAAAGGAAAAGAAAAATAAAAGATATATACGGGTCAACGCTCGGTTAAAATTATTTTAGCAAGAGAACTGAAATGCATAATAATTATGAATGCGAATTTTCATAATTAAGTTAGAGCCACCCTCTCTTGAGACTCATACTTACCCCTCAACTACAGTGCGCACCTAAACGTATGCATTCTCAATCTTTTTTAAGCTACTTGACTCATCTATAGATAACCCAACCTCATTCTTACGCGTTAACCCTCACTCGCATATCTAATTCATGCCAACATAATCGCTTTTAATATCATTCTCAATGATCATATATCAATTCATTACTAATAACTTTCACTAGTTATAAGCATATTGATTCACACATTAATCATTAAAGCTTGTATAATATTACTCTCATTATTACACATGATTTATAATTTCACTTCAAGTACACATACATATCACTCATTATATGTATACTAACCATCCCTCAGAACATTAGCTCACTGGATGCAGTCTCTAAGTGCTACCATCTTTCAGGGGATAATCACACCATCCTAGGTACCGTTGGACTCTCACACTGACTGGGTAAAACAAAACAAAACGTATGGGAAGCGTCCATAATTCCTCACCTGAAAGCGAGATAAATCATACCCAAGACGTCTCACTCATGATAAAAGTCACACTGTCTAAATACTGGACGCTATGACCTGGGGACTATACTCTCCCTACATTTACTAGCCAGGGGATTCACCCACATCACGCAACTTCCCATGATAGCACTAGAGGGGTATGTTCCACAAAATATATCATACACACAAGATACATATACATATATACACATCACTTATACATACCTTCTTATATCCGAAAGTATATATCAATAAACCCGGCTACCTGGGTATAACACTCATTACACTAGCCAATACTTCCTCACATATATTTCCAATCCTCTTTATTACTAAATCACTCACTTAAGTTTTAATAATCCATTGCACAATTGATTCATCCACAAGTTTAATATAACTCAGGACACACAACTTCTCTCAACTAGCTCATATCCAATCTGAAGTGAATTCCTCCTCCCAAGAAAATTTGTGAAGGAACTGTAGTATTACTCTCCCTAATACACTTCCATAATCATCCTGATGTCACCCTACCATCGCATAGTATCATTATCCTGCTTTTTACATCAGAAACATTAATATCACTACATATTAGAGGGTTCTCAATCACTAATCCCAATTGGAAAAGGAGTTAAAGAGAGTTAGAAAACTGTAACATGCGAACTGAACTGATGGTTTCAATAAACGAACCGGTTCGCTGCACTAAAGAGAGTGAATCGAACCGATAGCTTCCAAAAAAGAACCAGTCCGCTGATTCATAAACGAACCGACCCGAGGACCACAAATAGAATCGGTCCGGCCTGCTTAATTTTTGTTCCTTACGAGATTTACTCAAATCTCTAAAACCCATTTTTAACTTAACTCCATCAATATTTCCTCCATCCAAATTATATATCTAACACCAACTTTAAGGATTTATCAACAAGATTAAGATTTTACCATATCTAACATCAATTTCAAGGGTTTACCAACAAAATCAAGATTTAAACCTTAATACCCAAAACACAACAAACCACCAATTAATTATACAATAATTCACACTCAAAAATCATTTAAAAAGTTTAATCACTTTCCTTAAATTTATAGCCTCCGAATCCTCTTCGTAGTTGTGGCTTTATCTAGAAAATCCCAAGATTTCTCTTCACTTTCTCTTCTTTCTTAGGTTTCTCTCAAGTGGGTTTTCTCACAGATGAGATTGGCTAACTCTCTCATAAGCCTAATAACCCATATATCTATTTATCCCAACTTTAAATGATAATACACACGTAAAATGACTCGTATATCCCTATTCGATTCCAACTAGCCAAAAAGACCCCGGACACTCATTTTGGCTATCTCGACTTATCCCGGATCAATCGTGCACCCCAAATTGACATCCGAGATTCTGATAATAAAAATGTCTATCCCAACCTCATATAACTCACACATATATGCCCTGATTGAGAAATAATCAATTCCCGTCGCTTCTACTCACATTCGACGAAATAACATACCGTATGATTCTATTTACTTTATCACACTAGTAAATATAAAATTTACATAAATATTAACTCATAAAGGCAAATTAATATTTATCTTAAATTCCCATTTTAATTCTCAATTATATTTAATCACAAAAATAAGGTAATTTAATACTGAATATAAATCCTTAAAAGTAAGTGGTATTACATACTCCCCCCCTTACGAAGGAATTTTGTTCTCAAAATTCAAGCGTACCAGGTAAAAAGAGGTAAGGATACTTGTCTCGCATATTGTCCTCTCGTTCCCATATCGACTCGTCGGAGTTATGGTGTTCCCATTGACTCAAAGCAAAGGTACTACATTCGACCGTAAATTACTTTCACTATAGTCTAATATGGCAACCGGTTGTTCCTCATATGAGATATCAGGTTGTAAATCAATTTCTTCCAACGAAATATTCCAATAAGCACTCTCACTTCTTTTATACTTCTTCAACGACGAGGTGTGAAACACATCATGAATTCTCTGTAAATGTTTCGAAAAAGCGAGCCTATATGCTACAGACCCTATCCTCTCAGTAATTGGAAAAGGCCCTACATACCTTGGAACCTTTCTTCCCAAATCTCATCACACCTTTCATAGGGGATACCTTTAACAACACTTGGTCTCCCACTTCCAGTTCCACATGCCTACGATCTGCATCGACATAACTCTTTTATCGATCTTGCGCAACTCGTATGCAATTTCGAATAAGCTCAATTTTATCTTGGATTATCTCCGGTCCAAGAAGTTTATTATTCCCCACTTCTAACCAACAAGAGGGTGAACGACATGGTTAACCATATAATGCTTTGTAAGGTGCCATACCTATAGTGAACTGGTAAGAATTATTATATGCAAATTCTACCAGCAAAAGGTATTGCTCCCAACCTCCCCTAAAATCAAGTATACACATTCTGAGCATATCTTCCAACATTTGATTTACTCGCTCAGTCTGCGGGTGATATGCCGTACTCAACTGTAACTCAGTTCCCATTACCTCCTAGAAACTCTGCCAAAAATGTGACACAAAGATCGTATCTCGGTCGAACATAATATTAATTAGCACCCCGCGTAACCTTACAATATTAGCTATAAAAAGCTAGTCATACTGTGCCATTGTGAAATTCGTCCGCACTGGTAAAAAGTGTGTCGCCTTGGTTAAACGATCCACGATAACCCAAATGGAATCATGACCTTGCTGCGACATCGATATTCCCGTGATAAAATCCATTGATATACTTTCCCATTACCATACCAGAATTTCTAACGGCTGAAACATTCTGGTATGTTGCTGATGGTTTACCTTTACTAACTGACAAGTGGCACATTTGGAGATAAACTCAGCTATGTCCCTTTTCATGCCTGCCCAGCAATATTATTGGCGCATATCTTGGTACATCTTGTCCCCACCGGGATTTACTGTAAATAACGACCCATGGGACTGCGTCATAACATCATACCTCAAATCCTCATCATCCGGGACTACAAAACTGATAGAGTAGGATTTCTCTCCCTCAGTCAATAGTTGTTGCACCTTATTCTTGCAATCTTTATCCTTGGCTTGCACTTTCACCACCCGCATCACAATCTCGGGTGTGACAATAAGCACTGCCATGCATGCCCTCACAACTACATCATCCTGACAAAGTTCATTCTACTTGGCTTTCCACACTTCCGCTAACTGTCCGGTAGGTCATCGACTCAATGCCTTGGCTACCACGTTAGCCTTCCCTGGGTGGTATTAGATATCAATTTGATAATCTTTCACGAATTCCAACCACCTGCGCTGACTCATATTGAGATCCTTCTGAGTGAATAATTACTGCAGCGATTTGTGATTCGTGAAAAGACTAAACTTCTCCCCCAGGAGATAATACCTCCATATTCTCAAGGCAAAGACTACCGCAGCTAGATCCAAATCACGTGTGGAATAATTTCTCTCGTGGGGCTTGAGCTTGCAAGACGCATAGGTCATAGCCTTATCCTCTTATTATAGTATACCCCTAATCCCCGAAGGGATGCATCAGTAAATACTAAGTACTCCAATCTTGATTTAGGCAATGTGAGTACGGGTGCTAAAGTCAACCTATCCTTTAGCTCATCAAATGCTAACTGACAGTAATTATCCCACACAAACTGCACTCCCTTCCGGGTTAAACTCGTCAAAGGCCCTGCAATCTTCGAAAAGCCCTTAATGAAACGATGAAAATACCCCGCCAATCCCAAGAAACTATGAATCTCCGTCGGTGTCATGGGCTGACCTCACTCCCTCACCGTTGTAACTTTTCTCGGGTCCACTGAAATGCCCTTATCTGATACCATATGACCCAAAAACTGCACTTCGCCTAACCAAAACCCACATTTCTCAAACTTAGCGTATAATTGATGGTCCCGTAGGGTCTACAGAACCAAACGCAAATGCTCGGTGTGTTCGCTCTCTATCCGAGAATAAACCAAAATATTATCAATGAACACAGTCACAAATTGGTCTAAGAAGTACTGAAAGATCCTGTTCATCAGGTCTATGAACACTGCAAGGGCGTTGGTTAACCCAAACAGCATAACAAAAAACTCATAAGATCCATAACAGGCCAAAAATGCAGTTTTAGAGACATCCTGCTCTCTAATACGTAGTTGGTGATACCCCGATCTCAAGTATATTTTAGAGAAGTACGCTGCCCCTATCAATTGATCAAATAGATTGTCGATATGAGGTAACATGTATTTATTTTAGATCATCACCTTATTCAGCTCTCGATAATCCATGCACAATCAAAGGTAACCATACCTCTTCTTCACAAATAATACGGGGGCAACCCACGGTGACGTACTTCTCTGAATAATACCTTGCCCCAAAAGTTTTTTGAATTTGGTCTTATAACTCCCGCATCTCCAAAGGATCCATACGGTATGGTGCTCGTGTAATCGAGCTAGTCCCAGGCGCTAAATCAATAACGAACTCAATCTCTCGACTCGACGGTAAGCCTGGTATCTCCTGAAAAACATCCAAAACTCCCTGACTACCAAAATTGAGTCTAAAGAAAAAACTTCTTCCTGTGAGGTCTCCTCCTCGATATAATACAGATGGGTACTCAAACCTCCCTCTGGAAGGAGCATGGAAACTAAAAACATTTCCTGGCCTGGAATGGCAAATACAATGGATCTCCATAAAATAATCCACCATTGCCCGGTATTATGCCAATCAGTCCATACCCAAAATAATATCGTATCTGATCATATCTAACATAAGTAAGTTGGCTGCTAAACTCAATCTTCCGATATCTATTTCCACCCCTCTACATATGGAGTGGATAAGCACCCTACTACCCAAGGGAGAATCTACACACATTAAAAGGGTATCGGCTGACTCTAACAATCCCGCCACACGTGCAAAATGAACAACTATGAATGAATGTGATGCTCCCGTATCAAATAGAACCCGACTTATATGCCCATGGATAGGGAACATACCATCAATTGCTGGTGGAGGTTGCTACACCTGCGGTAACATCGCATTTTGGACATTATAAACTCACCCAAACTGCATCTGTTCCTGCTGGGGTGGAACGGCTGGGACGGTAGCTGGAGGTGGTAAAGGCGCCTGCTGTAACTGCTGGGCTTCTGGTAACCGTACCCTATTCTGCTGTGGGCACTCCGACTTCCTATGAACTACCTCCCCACACCAAAAGCAACGACCCATAAAATTCTCCAGCCTCTGGCCTTGTTAGATGACTTGAAATTGCCCTTGATGCTGGCCCTGGAAACCTCTACCCTGTTGGCCTCCCCTATTGTTCCCTAAGCCTGCTTGGCCCTGGGGAACGTTCTGATATTATTGGGAGCCCTGATGGGTCTGCCTGAAACCACTACCATTGGATCTTAAACCTCTGGGACGTTGTCTCTTAGCTGAATCCCCTGGATGGAGATCTCGCTCTTTCTGACAGTTACCCTACGGTTGAGGCTGTTGTGCCCCACCGACACCATTTCCTCCTGACTTACTCGACTAACTAGGATCCCCAAGTTGCTTATTCCCCTTCAGTTGAAGACAGTGATTCTGACAGTGCAATAGTGCAGCATTCATTAAATCTGTAAATGTCAACAACGTTGGGTTCCCTAACAAATATTGCCGAATCCTCCAATTTAAACCACCCACAAACTTCGATGTTCTATTCTCCTTAGTATTTACCTCGTCGGGCATAAAATTTTCCAGCCGGGTAAATTCTTCTTCGTATTCGGCCGTCGACCAATCCCCTTGAGTCATATCTAACAGTTTCCTTCTCATTTTCATCTAAATCGCAAGAGGAAAATATTTACGATCAAATCGAACCCAAAACTCCAATATGGGCATCGTGTCCCTTTGTTCCTATGTAGTAACCTACTCCCACCACTAGATAGCCGCACCTACTAACTTGAAGGTGTCAAGTATTTGCTTCTGAACATCACTACATTCGATCATACGGAGGTGACGTTGGATATCCTTTTTCCACTGAATCGCCACTATCACATCGGCTCCGCCCTAAAATTCCGAAGGATGCCCTTTTTATAAGGCTTCCCGAAATCTCTCCCATGTAGTTGGCCCCGT
Source organism: Sambucus nigra (assembly GCA_949130495.1). Classification (NCBI taxonomy): domain Eukaryota; kingdom Viridiplantae; phylum Streptophyta; class Magnoliopsida; order Dipsacales; family Adoxaceae; genus Sambucus; species Sambucus nigra. The sequence continues at coordinate 476,525,530 of OX422212.1, forward strand.
GTGGGTTTGAACTGCCAGTGATGTCGACTGTTGCTGAGCCCTAGGAAACTATTGATCCATAGCGGTGTCATGTCTGCATTGACTGCTTTAGCCACTATAATGGAAACCTCTGCGGCATTCATAGTTCCTGCGGTAATTGGGGCTCCACAGTCTCTGCCCCTCTATTTTCCCTAGCCAGGTGACCCATTTTTAGCGGTATCTGAAATAAGAGCAGACTGTATCAGACTACCGTTAATGAAATCTATCATAACAGAAGATCATAAATGCGCAGTGAACACAATAGTCCTAATAATAGGGCTCTATATAAAAAACTCTACGGTAAAACGTAAAAAGTCTGCTCATATCCCATTGACACTTGAACCTGATGCTTTGATACCATCTGTGACACCCCGCTTATTAAAATAACGGGTGACCAACCCTCTAATAAAGTAAAACATGAATCTCAAATGGCTCATTCTTAGCATCATTATCGCACAGACAAAAATATAACTAACTACCCATAAAATAATAATAGAGAGGATGCCCAAAAGTTTCCAGTTATATAAATAGTACAATTAAATCCATTAACAATAATTACAAACATGAACATATATGCATGTAACAAACTGCACAACAAAAATAACTGAATAAGCTGTCGGTTAACAGACCCATACAATATAATAAATGTTTGAAATATAAAGCATATACATCAATATAATACTTGGGTAACACATGCCAGATTAACACTGCTGGTCCTTAACTAGATTAATAAAAATGAGATGCGACTATATAAAAATACTGCAACATTCCACATATGTTGCAGCTCCATAGAGTCTGGAATGGAAGCTCATCCTTGGCATCCATGTGGTGGGATACCTAAAAGATATAACAAAGGAAAAAAGAAAAGATATAACAAAGGAAACAAAAATATATATGGGTTAGCGCCCTGTTAAAATTATTTTAGCAAGTGAATTAAAATGCATAATAATTATGAATGCGAATTTCCATAATCAAGTTGGTGCCGACCTCTTTTAAGACTCATACTCACCCCCAACTACAGCGCGCACCTGAATGTATGCATTTTAAATCTTTGTTAAGCTACCCGACTCATCTATAGTTAACCCAACCTCATTCTTACGCATTAACCCACACTCGCATATCTAATTCATACCAACATAACCGCTTTTAATATCATTATTAATGATCATATATCAATTCATTACTAATAACTTTCACTAGTTATAAGAATATTGATTCACACATTAATCATTAAAGCCTATATAATATTACTCTCATTATTATAATTGATTTATCATTTCACATCAAGTATACATTCATATCACTCATTATATGTATACTAACCATCCCTCACATTATCTCACTAGATGCATTCGCTAAGTGCTACCATCTTCCAGGGGATACTCACACCATCTTGGGTACCAACCGTCGGACTCTCACACCGACTTGGTAAAACAAAGCACAAACGTATGGGAAACGGTCATAATTCCTCACCTGAAAGAGAGACGAATAATACCCAAGACATCTCACTCATGATAAAAGTCACACTGTATAAATACTAGACGCTATGACGTGGGAACTATACTCTCCCTACATTCACTAGCCATGTGATTCACCCATATCGCGCAACTTTCCATGATAGCACTAGAGGGGTATGTTCCACATAATATATCATACACACAAGATATATATACATATATAGACATCACATATACATACCTTCTCATATCCGAAAGTATATATTAATAAACCCAGCTACCTGTGTATATCACTCATTACACTAGTCGATACTTCCTCACATATATTCCCAATCCTCTTTATTACTAAGTCACTCACTTAAGCTTTAATAATTAATAGCAAACTTGATTAATCCACAAGTTTAATATAACTCAGGACACACAACTTCTCTCAACTAGCCCGTATCTAATATGAAGTGAATTCCTCCTCCCAAGAAAATTTATGAAGGAACCGTAGTATTAGTCTCCCTAATACACTTCCATAATCATCCTGATGTCACCCTACCATCACATAGTATCATTATTCCGCTTTTTACATCATAAACATTAATATCACTACATATTAGAGGGTTATCAATCACTAAGCCCAATTAGAAATGAGTTAAAGAAGAGTTATAAAACTGTGACATGCGAACTGAACCTACGGTTTTAAGAAACGAACCGGCCCGCTGCACTGAAGAGAGCAAACTGAACCGATGGTTTTGAAAAACGAACCAGTCCACTGCTTCATAAACGAACAGATCTGAGGACCACAAATCGAATCGGTCCGACCTGTTCAGTTTTTGTTCCTTATGAGATTTACTCAAATCTCTAAAACCCATTTTTAACCTAACTCCACAAATATTTCCTCCATCCAAATTATATATCTAACATCAACTTCAAGGATTTATCAACAAGATTAAGATTTAACCATATCTAATATCAATTTGAAGGGTTTATCAATAAAATCAAGATTTAACCCTTAATACCCCAAACACAACAAGCCATAAATTAATTATACAATAATTCACACTCAAAAATCATTTAGAAAGTTTAATCACTTGCCTTAAAGTTGTAGACTCCGAATCCTCTTCGTAGTTGTGGCTTTAGCTGGAAAATTCCAAGATTTCTCTTCTCTTTCTCTTCTTGCTTAGGTTTCTCTCAAACGGGTTTTCTCACAAATGAGATTGGCTAACTCTCTCATAAGACTAATAACCCACATATCTATTTATCCCAACTTTGAATGATAATACACACGTAAAATGACTCGTATACCCCTATTCGAGTCCAACTAGCCAAAAAGACTCCGAAACCCAAATACAACCGATGGGCACTCATTTTGACTATCTCGACCCATCCCGAATCAACCGTACACTCCAAATTGACATTCGAGATTCCAATAATAAAAAGTCCTATCCCAACCTCATATAACTCACACATATATGCCCCGATTGAGAAATAATCAATTCCCGTCGCTTTTACTCACATATGACAAAATAACATGCCGTATGATTCTATTTACTTTATCACACTAGTAAACATACAATTTACATAAATATTAACTGTTCTACACAAATTAATATTTATCCTAAATTCCTATTTTAATTCTCAATTATATTAAATCAAACACACAAGGTAATTTAATATTGAAAATAAATGCTCAAAAGTAAGGGGTATTACACATGGGTAAGGCCACGGTTATGAGGCATGACCACATGGTCCCGGTCCTCAGCCGTGACCAATCCATAACCTTAATGTCACAAAAAAATTGTGACCCCATATTATGGTCACGGCTTTGGACCGTGACCCCTAATATAATCACCCTAAAAATGGTCATGGTCTAAAACTGTGACCTGGGGTCATGGTCACGGGCCAAAACCATGACCATTCTTGGTATATGGAATAGTGTGAACTAGGTGTTGCATTAGTGGGTGCTTCTATATAGTTGGGTTTTTATTGCTTTTGGTCGTTACTCCACTTTTTTTTTTATATAAGAATAAAGTGTAACTTGGATTTTATAACGTGTATACAACATGTTTGTTATATGACAACCTTTAAGTTTTATGTCAATGATTTTTTTAATTATCGCAGGTCTTTTCTTATTAAAAATATGATTTTGTATGATGTATGCATTTTATGAGATAAGGTTTCTCGTGGAAGATAATGACCACGTAAAGAATGTGGTTGTTTGTGTTTATTATGATTGGGCTCGTAGTGATATCTCGAGTTGCCTATGTAACCCCATTATTAAGAAATAATGCAATTACTTTTGCTAATGAATTAAGAGTGTAATCATGCGATTGAGAGAAAATAATCTAGTAGTGGTATCAACTTCAGTGATAAAAGATTTTTAGTCGGTTGAGGTTAATGGGTTGTGATAATTCCTACCCATCGAGACCCATTAGAATGGTGGCACTACCTATCATTTTTTTTTCACGAGTTAAGGGCCACTCCAATTATGTTTGAACTATCCTTAGGATTCATTTATGGGTTCCTAATTTTCCTTGAGTATGATCTCTCCTTCAAAGACAACTCAATCTTTGATCCGCCGATTGAATGCGCAGGCAATACGATGGTGATATCCTAAGTTGTGGTATATTTCCTTGAAGCTTACCTCATCTACCAGATAAAGTTTCTCATAATAAGATTGGATCTAATCCGCGTTGGAAATTTAAGAGGATTTGTGATAAGCACCCAAAAATGTCTATTTTATAACCCGAATAGATGCATTTTAGTCGCCCGTTTTTAATAAAAATGACCTTATGTTCGTATTTATTTATTTCTCAGGTCAATACGCAGTTGTGGTACAAATAATGCTAAATCCGTACAATTGCGACTCAATAGCGGTCAAAAGAGTGCAACGAAGAAATCAAAAGAGACCGCGGAGTCAGAGTCCTCATAAAGCTTGCCCAGAAGAGTTTTGATATCCCGTACCAGTCCTGTAACCCTAACCTGAGCCTACACCGATCCCTGACCATTCCCCAAGCCCGGTGTGTGTTTAGTTTGTACCTTTATTATTTTTCTAGATTTTTATTTTGAGTCATTTTATTTTTTGGATTTATTTAAAATTTTCTAGGATTTATTTTCTATTTTTGTTATTTCTTTATTTTGATTTTGATTTTTTATTAGTTTTTAATTTTTAATCTATATTTTAATAGGATTATTTTTTAGGAATTTATTTTTTAGTTATTAGATTTCATTTTATATATTTTCTTTTATTTATATTAGTCTTATTTTATTAGGATTAATTTTTTTAGGAATTCACTTATTTTTAATTTTATTAGATTGTACATTTTATTTTTAGGATTTTAGTTTTAGTTTTAATAGATTTTCATTTGTTATATTTATTTTCATTTTTTATTTTCATTTTTGATTAAGTTTTTATTTTATTTTTTTAAGAATAGGAATTTAATTTTTAGATTTTTAGTTCTAATAGTTTTATTTTTATTAGTTAGTATTATTTATTTAAGGATACAAGTTAAACACACACACGCATAACACCCAAACAACCCCTAAGACACACACCTACACAATACACCCTCACACACACTACCTTCACCCAAGTCATCTCCTACCTCCAACCACACTCTCTCTCATCCCCCATCTTCATTACCAAAATACCAACTCATCAAACCAAAAAAACCATACCCATATCTGAGACGTCCAAAACCGAAACAAACAAACTCAAACACGAGAAACCCAAACCCGAGGCACACCCTTACCAGCCCCGAATCCCCTGACCCGCGTCCCATACAAACTGGAGTGACACAGACCTGCTGCCCGATCCAACCCGAACCGGACCACCTCCGGCCAGTCGCACCATTTCCGGCGGCGCAACAGCGGCCAATCACCGCCCCTGTCCAACCCTTACCCAATTTCGGTCGACCCATTCCCGACCCGAACCAAACCCCAAACACTATCCCAAGCCGGAGACCCCCCAAACCCGGATCTCATTCCTCCAAAAACCGGAGCAAACCCGCGAGTCCAAACCCTTTAACTCGGAGCCCCCAAAACGTGACCCACCTGCCCAGATCAACCCATTTCGGGGAAAACCAAAACCCCAACCATTTAGCCATCCACCCACCATTGCTATTCCAAGAAAATCGAACCTGCAAATCTCAAAAAAGAAAACCCACAAGCCAACTCCTTGGTGATCTTCAAATCCCAACAATATCAGATTCCAATCCCAAAGCCAAAATCAAATCCCAATTATATCTCTCAAGCCACACGTAGGACTTTAAAAGGGTTGTAATGTAGGCATGGTTAGGGTACGAAACGAAAGGAATGTATACACGGATTCAAAGTGTTTTGGGTGAAAACTCGGGATAATGGGAGAATGCGGGCAATATCAAAATTGGAAAACAAGTTTCAAAAAGGAATTAGATATATCACCGGGGAGAGTAATCAAAGCTTATTGAACTATATACACAACATTTATAACTTTCTCTTTCTTTTTCTTTTCTTGTTTTTCTCATTTTTCTTTTGTTTTCTTTTGCTTTTTGCTTAATTTTTTTCTTCACTTTTTTCACTACTTTCTTTTCTTTACTTATCAAACTCTCATATGCCTAAATTGCAACCGACATCACAACAAAACACACTCTAATATTAAATAATAAAACTTCAATCCCGTAGGTACTATTCACCTCCCCTAAAAAATAACCAAAATACTACTTCGGGGTGTCCTTTTGGTTCCCAATTGACCCTAGACCCAAATCAAACCTCTGGATAGATTTTTCTGCCTATTTCGATCCTTATGGACTCATTGGCACAATCGAAATGACCATATGGTTGACTTAAAAATAATTTCCCTTTTTCCTTTTTAATTTAGTCCCGACACGACTCATACGCGCATGCCACTTAATTTCAATAATTCGCGTATTATTCACTCGCAACCATATAATCATATATTACTTTTAATCATTAAGTCATATTCAATATCAATCACATATTACTTTATTCTCTAGTAACAATCCAGATTAATTCCAATTATTATTCATTATTAATCTCAATTAATTCCCATTTTACTTTTAATTAATCCTATTTTAAAAGTCATTAAAATTACGGGGTATTACATATATGTCCCCATCACCATGTTTTATATAACTTTCATGTTTTATGCTAGGTTTTCTCTCCATAATACTTGTATATTCTCCCCAATTAATGTAGTACTCCCTTTACTCATCACGTAAATAAATTAATAATATACTCTCTATCCATAATATACTAATTAAGACTCATGAATTTTTGCACACTACATCACCAAGAGCATAACAATATTGACCAAAATTTCGTCCTGTACTGGGGGGTCAGTTTGTGATGGGCACTTGTCCTATGGGGCACAGTTAGCCTAAGCGATAGGACTTTCACCATCCATTAGCCTCGTACATTCACTGTATATCGAACGATTCCCTCCGCATCATACTTCTTGACCGAACTCACGACGGGAGGTATATAACAAGGAATTCGTTCACGTACGTCGAGTATATCGAATTCTGTCTCTCACACGTACCGTCCCCACTAGGTATATCGCGAGGTAATTCACGTACACTCAAGTATATCAAATGGCTCTTCACACATACCGAAGAATGATTTCCCTTATAGTTAAGAGGTATATCGTGGATGTCATGCCAAAGGGGGAACCTTTACACTAGCCCAACAATTGCATAAAACTCATGTAGGCATCAAACCAAGGACACTCATATTTAGTTTGCTGGTTACTATATGGAACTCTGTCAAAATTTCGGGTTGGCATATCGCCCGAATTTCATGCTATTTCGCCCTTTTTCAAAACAGGACCTTGCCCGTGAGCCTGAAAACAAGCTAAGTCGTGTCTAATATTTTTAAACCCTATTTCCCCAGATCTCTGTCCTGTCCGACATTTTTCTTGCAATTAGGAAAAGCTAATATAAGTGAAAACCTAATAACAATAATAATAATTGTGCTAAGATTCCTCTCCTTTTTCCCTCCCTTTTCAAAAACCAAAAATACTAAAAACATTTTTCTCCTCCTTCCCAAAATACCAAAATCTTTTCCCCCCATTCTTTAGAAAATAAATTCGAACTGCTTTCCCTCTCAGGTCGATCGCATACTCGATTTTGTCTTGGCTCCCTATTGGCTTCAGTCTTTCGTTAAACCTCCTCGAAGCTTTGCCTCCTCTTTTGCTACTTTGCTCGAGTTTGGGATCTACCTTAATGAGCTCTACATGCAGAACACTGACCAAGCACCGAATGTTCAGCCAGATTTGATGACTGTCTTAGCGCAACTCAATGCCAAGATTGACAACCTTCAAACCGAGGTCCATGAAATGCAGCGACACTAGGGCTAAATTCCCAAAGAATTTGAGGTTCTCTTTCCTTGTGTTATGGGCCCACCTAATCTTAAGCCTGTTTGGGTCCCAGAAGAGTACCAACATGTTCCGCGTGCCCCACCTGCCAATGGGTCACCACTTTCTCAACTCCCTATTTCGAACCTTGCCCAACCAGGGCCTAATCCGCCAGTACTCTTGGATCTCAAAGAGGGGGAACTGAACAAGGTCAAAGAAGACCTCAAACTGTTGTAAAAAAGTTTGACCTAGTCAAGATATTCGGGAAGTACATGGACTATACCCATATGCCTCCTTGTACCAAAGCCAGACTATCAGAGTAGTTCAAAATACCAGACATCAAGAAGTTCGGGGGAAGCAGACCCCCATATGTTCACCTTCAAAGTTATCACCTAGCTATGACCCTTCTTGGTGACTACGATGAGATAATTGCCCAATTATTTCAACAGACCTTGAAATAAAGTGCCCTCCGGTAGTTTCTGTCCCTCAAAGAATCCAGAATTCGTAGTCGGGAGGATGTCGCTCAAGAATTCATGTCTCAGTACATGTATAATGACGAGCTAGAGGTTAAGCACCGAGATCTATAGCTTTTTAAGGAAAACCCTGGGGAAATAATCATTAGATTTATAGGAAGGTGGAGAGAGAAAGATGACACCATGACCAGCGGGCCCTTCGAGGAGGAATAAGTTAGTATTATGAAGAAGAACTTCTTACCTCATATCTGAGCATCTATGGGAGGACATTATTACCCACACTTTCGAGCCCTTTGAGAGGTTGGTGTAGAAATTGAGGAAGGTATCACCAAAATGGAGTCTGAACCAAAGAAGGTGATTTGAACCAAAGAAAGTGATTAGACAGTTCACTCCTCAAAAGCATGAGAAGCCCACCAGTGTTATAGTCTCAACCATCAATAACATTTCACAACCTGCTACCTCCTGGGCACGGGAAAGTCATCCTAATCCTACTAAGAAAGAATATACCGAGCTCCATGCTCCCCTGTCCAACGTCTACCAGACCCTATTAAGCCAAAATATCATCAAACCCTTTGACCCCCATCCATTACCAAATCTACTCCCTAAAAACTTCAAACCCTATGCCCATTGTGATTTCCACCAATATGTAGGACCAATGCTTCCATCTTAGAGTGTGGTCCAATGCCAAATTGGCCAGGGTATCATTGCCCCACCAGCTAATCCTAAACCTAATACCACTAATAAACCACTTCCAACACATACAAATTCCGTCTTCCCCAAAAAAAATCCAGAATTTGACCCATTTACTCAAATCGTGCCCAACAAAACACCTATTATCCCTACAGTCTCACCTAAACCTCACAAGGTTTGCCCATTTTTTATCCTACACCCTACCTTTTTCATCAATCAAGCGTTGTCACTCCTTACAAGGGTACAAATCACCATCCTCATTTGATCTGGGTGGAGGCATGGAGTTACCTGTTGTATTTGACCAACTATTGGAGTTTAGGTTGACATTACCCACCAAAATGCTCATTGATTGTCAGAAGTTCAGCGACTTATTTATGGAAGCCTAGAAGTGGGCTCGATATTTAGACAAATGGGTAGTGCCTATTGAAAAATTCAGTCTAGATGATGTGGTACATATCATTGTTGATATGTTTCGTCAGTCGAAGGAAATCTGTAGAATCTCTGAGTTGCTCACAGCTTTAAAGCTTTAGGGACGGTTGGTCCCTTTACTCCCGCATTCTCTCGCTGAGTGGGAATATTTATACGATGAAGTCGTTGAGGTGTTCGAATGTATTGATTACTCTTGGAAAGAGGGTATACTCACCACCATATGTGGGGATGATTTTGATAGCTCAGATGATGAACCAAGTCAGGAAAAAGTCAGTCCAGCCAGCTTATGTGGAATGATCTCATTTGAGGATTTTTTAGGAGAAATCAACAAAGTATCCGTTCATCATGAGATAGATGAAGCCATAGGGTTCTTGTTCTTCCTCACCTTAGTGAACCACATGACCCGATTGGGCCGGTACTACAATGATCCAAAAAACCCCATGCAACTGAAGTAGACAAAGGAAAGGGAGTGGCCAAAGAGATTCCTATGGCAAAAATGACCATTGAGGAAAGAAAAGCCCTCGATCAGCTCAAGAAGACCTAAGCCAGTATTGCCCTATGGGGGCTTTTTTATTTCTTCTCAGTTGCACCAAAACACCTTGATAAAACTCCTTACCGGACCTACAGTTCTCCCTCTACTAATCCTAAAGAAGTCGTTAATATAGTGGGGTCCCTGACCACTTTTAAACTCCTCTCCTTTTCTGAAGAATAGATACCAAAGTTTGGCCCTGATCACAATTCGGATCTCCATAGAAGTCTTGGAAAAGATAGTCCCACTATCACTTTTCGACAACGGATCTACTCTTAATGTCTGTTTGCTCAGAACCTTCAATTATTTGGGATTGAAAGTCAGTGATCTCACCCCCACCTCTACCGATGTGCGTGCTTATGACAATACTCATCAAGAAGTATCAGGTTTAATAAAGCTCACACTAAAGGCGAGCCCTATCAATTCTGTCATTGAGTTCCAAGTCATCGACATACCGGCATGCTTCAATCTACTCCTTGGCCATCCATGGCTCCACAGTATCCCAGATGTATCTTATTCTCTTCATCAAAAGTTGATTTTTTTTTGCAAAAAGTCAGTTTATCACCATTTTGGGGGACGACGACATCATAGACAATGAAGCACCAGTAACCCAGTATTGGAAATTCAACATAGGACCAAATACATGGTCCTCTCCGATTCCAGAATTGATCTGCTCCCCATCCCAACTAGGGATAACTTCAAGGATCGAGTCTATCCAGAACACAAATCTCATAGCAATGTTAATGTGATTCAGATGTTTAAGAATATGCACTTTTTGCCTGGAATGGGGCTAGGGCGATGCCAACAAGGGGTCCTTGAGCCCATATTCTTGAAGGAGGCCTTTGCATATGTGTCCTGTGTTACCAACCTTTATCGGAAAAACTCAAATCACTTTTATGAGACTCTTTGAATGAAAAATTTGTCTAGGAGGGTGAAGACTTACCCTTATGTGGTTGCCCTAAATAGTGGTATGACCATGTTAATAAGAATATGAAATCGGGGCTATAAATTTTCTTTCATGACAGTAACTCTTGGGCCGAAGAGTGCAAACATGAAGTGCAACCTCTCACCAAGTAAACCATGGAAATTACCAAAGACTCTGAGGAAAGTGACTTCGAAGAATCCTTTGACTTAAAGATAGTGGGAGTGAGTCTCTGCATGATCTTCTCAGATGCTGAACCATTAGACCCATCTGCTAAGATCACGACTGTCGATATGCCTTTCATAAACTGGAATGTCGTCCTAATCTAGTCTACTCATATTTAACCCAAACCTGCTGTTTATCCTATTCGAGTCTCTTCACCTGTTATTATTTTTCCTTTTCCTAATATTAATGCAACTGAGACCATTTTGACGAGGTTAGCAATGTTAATTTCCCCAAAAATGGAATAAACGAGGATTTTGATTATCTTGATGTGCCTAACATTAATTTTCTTGATTTGAATCAAACTATTGATGATGATGACTTTGTAAATGAACAATTCTTAACTGAATTTAATAAGGAGAATAACAAATAACATAACTGCGATCAAATTAATGATGATAATACTGTCTTTATTAATATTGTTATTATTAATCTTCGTTCTAATATCCATTAACGCGAGATTAGGATAGAGTCCACTCTTAATAAGTATGAGCGTGGGCAATTTGAAGAATTACTAAAAGAATTCGTGGATGTATTCGCATGGTCCTATGATGACATGCCCGACATTGACCCAGAAATAGCTCAACATGAGATACCGACATTCCCATAATGCAAGCCTGTTAGACAAAAGCTAAGGAAACTCCGTACTGAATGGTCGCTCAAAGTCAAAGAAGAAGTGATCAAACAGTTGAATATGGGTTTCATTCGTGCAGTTGAATACTCAACATGGCTTGCCAATATCGTTCCCATGCCCAAGTCAGGAGGAAAAGTTCGCATATGCGTCGACTACCAGGATTTGAATAAAGCATCCCAAAAGGACGATTATTTGTTGCTCAACATCGACATGATTGTGAAAAACACAGCTAACCACACCCTCAAATTGTTTATCGATGGATTAGTTGGATATAACCAGATCAAAATGCACCCTGACCATCAGGAGAAAACTGCCTTCATCACCCCATGGGGAGCTTTCCACTACACTGTCATGCCATTTGGACTCAAGAATGTCGGGGCTACTTACCAAAGGGCTTCCACAATAATCCTACATGACCTTATTCACAAGGAGGTCAAAGTCTAGGTAGGCAACATGATCATTAAATCTAATACTCTAGAAGTTCATATTGCCGCTCTTCGAAAGTTCTTTGAGCGATTCAATAATAACATATCCAGTTAAATCCATAGAAACGTGTTTTCGACATCACGAAAGGAAAACTCTTAGGATTCATTATCAGTGAGAAGGGAATCAAAGAAAACCTTGCCAAGACAAAAACCATACTTAAGATGCCACCACCACGGACGGAGAAGGAAGTTCGAGGAAAACTGAATAAACTATAGTTCATCAGTTGGTTCATCTGCCAATTGGACTTCTATATGCTAATCCATTTTTAAACTTCTTCGAAAGGATTCAACCAAAGTATGGAATGAGGCCCGCCAAGAAACCTTTGACAAAATCAAATGATACATCACCCGACCTCTTGTACTCATGCCTCTACAGCTAGGTCTCCCTCTTTTCTTATACTTAATTGTAACAGATACTGCAGTAGGGGCTTTTTATAGACTAATACATTGAAGAATCCCACAAGGAAAGAGCTATCTATTACGCCAGTCGAAAATTATCCAGGTATGAAGTCAACTACACTGCTTTGGAGAAAGCATGTGTTACCCTAGTCTGGGTCATGTAAAAGTTACGACACTACATGCTTGCCTTACTCATAAGATTAGTATCCCAAATGGATCGTGATCGAGTGGAAAAATCGAGCGTCCGTGTAATACGCTAGTCGTTGTTATCGGCTTCCAACCTCAATACAAAAAAAAACCTAAACTTTTAACTACACTTTTATGGAGTATAGTAGTAAGTCTGGGTATCGAATCCACAAGGAATGTTTTATAGAATTTAATTGATTTATTACTTCTAAAATAAAAATGAAAAAGATGATAATTGGGAAAATTTCTATTAAAAAATTACTTAAGAAAAACAAACTGAAAAGTGCAAAAGAAATTAGATCTGACAAATGGGAGAAAATAGGGTAGGGTACAATCCCTCAATCCTTAACAAATTACCCTTTAGAATACTAGAATTATAAATCAAAATTCTTGATTAAATCCAGTCCTTATCATCACTAAGCATTACATATATGAGGGTCAAGCCCGCATCATATGAAATCAAAGATCAATATAAGGCGGTGAGTGACAAATTATACATACAAAGCATTCTTAAACATCCCAAGTACCTAGGGCAAGAGAGATTAAAAGATATGACAATGCATATATGATTTTCATTCACGATTCAACCAATATTTTCATTTATTTTCTAATTTTCCATACAAATAATTTGCCTTGGATTGAGTTCATGTACCCCAACCCTTGAAAAATTAGCTACTCATGATTGGATTAAAAAAACAAATTCATACACAACATTAAGGATCTACAAGACATTATAAATAAATTGCAAATAATAAAACAAGAGAATGGAAATGATATTACTTGAATTCAGCAACAAGAACGGAATTGGGATTCAGAAATTCTTACAAAATAGGATTCATGAAAACTCTTGAAGGAATAGAAAATTTGCTCTCAAAATCTAACCCTAAAATTCAATCTAGCACTTCTAACCTACTCCTAACCTAGCCTCTCTCTAGCAACTCCCCTTCAAATGATGTAGGTCATGGGCTTTTATAGCACAAAATCTCGAAATTGACAACCAATAGTGCTTGTGGAACAAGTTTTCCAAGAGTTGCACTGCATTAAATGCATAATTAATGACAGAAATCCGCACATCCAGACTCTTCATTATCCCGCAACTTCAAAACATCGTAACTTCTTCACCGTAGCTCGGATTGAGGTGCCGTTTTTTCCAGTATTCTTGTAATTTAGAGCTCTTCAACTTTCTAGTTGGCCCCACCTTCGGACTAAGGCTGAAAAATTACGAAAATTCCCTTCAACCCTCCATTTCTTGGTTTCTTTCATTGTTTTGAGTTCTCCTTCGCACTAACTTCCGTGAAATACCTGTAAAACACATGAGAAATACACAAAACACGAAATACTTGCCAAAATGGGTTATTAGAATACATTTGAGACAAATCCAAGCTATTTACACTGCACGGGATCATAAAAATACCGAAATTAAGGGGATAAATGTGAAGAATATGTGCATAATCACACCCCCTAACTTAGAACTTTGCGCGTCCCGAGCAATGTAAATGAATCTAACCAAAAATCCACTCTTGAAAATTCTTTTATTGGGATAGAATACCTTTTTCGCGGGCAAACGATTGCATTTAGCGTATGCAACAAGCCTTTAAACCCCTAGGTTACCCTAGTAGGACGAGTTTTGTCTCGTGAGGGTTTGCAGTGAATTTACCGACAAAATTCTTTATTGACTCAAATAAATATCAAAATACTTAAAAATTGTACAATTTAAACTTTTCGAAAAAATAATCACCATCAACTCATATTCAACTGTTTCAAACCATAGTGTGTGTGTGCAAAGCCAAAAATTAAACCTCAAATTTCCACCGATTGAGCATTACGTTACTTTCCGAAAATTCGTTTTGATTCAAATTCTTACGGATGCACTCACAAACGAATCACTCGGATTGTGGCTATTTTCTCTCGGTATGCATGATATAAAGAGTAAATATACACTGGACACAAATTCATGCACACAAAATTGAAAAGAAGGAAATTTATGGTGAAAAGATCTCATCATCGGAATACACTTATTAGGAAATGGGAATATCACCTCTAATTCACACCATTTAATCTCTCATATTATCTTTTCATGTCTTAGCTCTCCACGCGGTAACCAATTTCGCCATTCGGACTCGGTTAGGACTTCCTTGGGGTAAAAAGGTGTAAAGGGTAAAATTGGGAATGGACGGAATGTTAGGAATTGGAAAATATCCTTATGACGTCCATTTGTGCTTTTTCGGGCATTTGCTCATTTTTTTCTCTTTCTTTTTCAATTTTCAATTTTCAATTTTTTCTTTTTTCTTTTTTTTTTCTCATTTTTTTTTTATTTCTCTTGCCCTTTTTTGTTGCACAATTTGGACTTACTTGATGAATTTTCTCAATTTTCACAATTCCGGGCTAATTGGGTTTTTCGGGTTATCAAACGAAAGGAAAATATTTTATTAGGCTCAACTTGGGTTGTCAAAAGGATAATTTTGTTTTTCACAACTTTTTATGGCTAATATTTTTGGGTTAAACAAACGAGGGCCTACTTCATTGTCCGAATTGCTAATCACATTACCATATGCATCTCGAGATTAATTAAGTTTAGAGATATATTTAGCACGAATTTCGAGACAACATTTCACACATTTTCCATAACCGATCAAAACAAAGGATTGAGATCATCAACGACTTATTAAAACGCTGAAAAGAACTTTGCGTTAATCATAAACTCGGATTGATTTAAAAACTCATAAAAAAAATTGAAAGGCTCGAAATCTCACCGGGTTTGATCAATCTCCACACTTATTCGTAAAGTCGTCAATTTTCTTTCAATTTCCGTCTTCGGTCAATTTTGGCTTAGTGCATTTTGATTATTAACAATTTGAGACTTTAAATAGAATAAAGGCGATATTTTTGAAAAATTTAAATTCCAATTTTTATTTATTTTGAAGAAAAATATTTTTGGTTTTTTTCAAAAATTTTCATTTTTTTTTTTTTTTTTTTTGAAATTTTTGAAATTTTCTAAAAAAAAACACACTTCGAAAGAACATGTGATCGAATCAATGAATCTAAACAATAAATGGGAAGAATATCCCACACCCCCTAACTTAAATGTTGCATTGTCCTCAATGCAAATCAAGAACACAACATAAAGAGAGGAAAAGAAAGATATTACCCAAATGGAGCGATCCCCGATGAGTGCGAGTCCATTGAATCTACAAAACATGTTAGAACCAAGCATAGCAAAAAGATTAAGAAAAACTCTAACTCTCAAAACTAGACTATAATAAAAGAGAAAAAGAAAAAGAAAAAAAACTAACTATTTACAACCTAAAATTTGAACGGCTAATAAATCATACACTAGAAGTCGAAAAATTTGAGGGTCCACCCAAAATACAATTTGACTTTGAGGGATTAATGGTGTACCCTCATTAGGATGCATGCCTCCCGAAAAGTAAGAATTCCGTTTGAAAAACGGAAGGCATGTGAAAAGTTTAAAAAATGAACCATCACCAATTAACAAATTTAGAGGGACTAAAAATTTGGGTGCACAGGGGGACAAGTACCATTGGGATATAAGAAAAATAGAATCACCTCTAAAAGATTGTTCAAGTAGAATGGGAAGAGGGGCATACAAAACGGAAGAGTCCATCTTGGAAAATAATTTAAGCATAGAGTGCTTGTCCTCAAAATCTTCTCCCCAAAAATTTTCACTGAGATCTCGAGGTGGGGCATGTTCAGAAACAGAGAATTTATCTATCCTGTCATTCAACTCGCTCTCATCTAAGTGACCAAGTGAGGCCCAAGATGATTCAAGTTCAAGAGTGATGTTCTCATTCAGCGAGCCGAATTCTATCTCAAATGCCGCTAAGCTCAAATCTTCTAGGTCTCCCTCTTGCTTTGTTTCTATCTCACCGAGAAGAAATGTATCTATCGTGTCTTTCCATTCGCTCTCTTCTAGGTAACCCAATGAATCTCTCTTGATGCCCTCTAAATTTTCTCTTTCGCTAACGCTCAAGGAGTGTTCTCCTATGTCCCGTGGAGTGTTCTCAAGATCTTGTCCTCTAAAATGTTCAATTGGATCTGGTGGAGTGACACGTCTAAGTGTATGGCCCGTAAGATGAAGCATCTCAAAAAAACATTCCCATACAAGAATCGGATCAACATCCTCAAGACATTCATCCAGTTCTTGTGATGGATTTAATGGTTCGATAATAGTGGGTATACAAGGAGACAAATGATCTTCAACCTCAATAGGTTTTGAAATATTTATAAGAGGTTGATATTCAATAGAACTTGGATCACTCTCAATGATTTCATTCTTGTAGGAGGGTAGTGAGACTGGGGTCTATGAATAACTGGAAAGGGTGAGGCGTGACCCACTCCAATGGACACTGTCTGCAAGTCTTCAAGGTCTCCTGGTGCAATTTCTGAAGAAAACTTTTCCTTTTGGTAACAATGGAACTCAAGCTTCAACTCACTCCCTGCAAGAAGATGAACTTTCACAGCAAAAACAGCAATTTTCTCATGGGGAAACACCTGAGAGTGATGGCTGTCAGTGGGAGTGAAGGAACAAGGCACTCAACACTAAGAGGATGAGCAGGGAGAGAATACTAGATAGGTCTGATGATATTTTAGCAGAGTAACAGTGCAATTTTTTATATCCATCTTTTGACCTTGCCCAAAGGTCTATTTATACATGGGCGTAAGGGGTGAGCTGGCGATTTTGGGCGCCAAAATTGAGAGAGTTGGTGGGGAACAATGTCTGAAGTGTACCATTTGTCCCTACCTGCAGGCAGCCTGCCTGTCCCCTCTGCAGGCGCCACCTGGCACCGACCAAAACTCAAAAAGCACATATGTCCCCTAATGAAGACAAAATAGCAGATTTGGTAATTATCTTTTGAAACGGTAACTTGTGGTGCAATTTTGCAAATCTTTGAGAGAGAGGACCTTAAGGCCTCACTCCCTCTAAAAAGTGTTATTTTTCTTGAGAGAGACCTCGAGGACCCCCTCTTCTGGAAAAGTCATTTTTCTTGTAAAGAGTTTATTTCTTGTGAGCCAGTGGGCCGACACGGATTCGATTCCAGATTCGAGATGAGCTGCTAAAGGAAGTCAGATAAGAGAGTGAAAGACCTGACTCGATTCATTCCTCTTCTCGTTCTCCGAGCAGGAGAACATGAAGCTTGTTTGCTCTTTTTATTGAGTTCACGAAGGCTTTATTGAAAAGACTTTCTTATTTTCAATTGAAAGAAAGTCCAGACCAGCGGCTGGCGCCTCCTCACTTTCTAGGAAGACCAAAAAGGAGGTCTCTCCCAAAGCTGAGGCGTAGCCTCGAGTGGCTTCTGGGTCTTCCTACTAGTATTCTCTCAATCCTATAGTGCTAAGTGGTTGAGCTTGCTCAACATACCTTGTCCCTCAGCCGCCAAGCCAAAACTCCCAGGAGGTCCCGACGCGCCTGTTCGAGCCCTGCTTGCTCGACTAGGCAACCTGTGCAAGAAAGTAAAGTGTTAGTGCTGTTGTCCATTTAGAGCCTGCTGTTTCATGAGGGAAACTCCTGTAGCAGCACTTCTCGAATAACGTTTCTGTAGTACGATTGTAGTGGCGCTGACGCTTGAAGTGGCGCCGACCCTTGTCCTGGCGCCGATGCTAGGAGTGGCGTTGGCGCTTGAAGTGGCGTTGACGCCCGAGTTAGCGCTGATGCTTGAATCGACGCTGACATGTGAGGCGGCGCCTACCCTTGTCCCGCCGCCGACGCTCGAAGTGGCGCCGATGCTCGAAGTGGCGCTGACGCGTGAGGCGGTACCGACCCTTGTCCCGGCGCTCGAAATGGCGGCGACGCTCGAAGTGGCGCCGACGCTCTAAGTGGCATTGACGCGTGAGGTGGCGCCGACCCTTGTCCCGGCGCCGATGCTCGAAACGGCGCCGACCCTTGTTGCGGCGCCGACGCTCGAAGTGGCACCGGCGCTCGAAGTGGCACTGACGCCTGAGGTAGCGCTGAGCCTTGAATCAGCGCTGACATGTGAGGCGGCACCGATCCTTGTCCTGGCGCCGATGCTTGAAATGGCGCCGATGCTCGAAGTGGCGCTGACGCTTGAGGTAGTGCTGATGCTTGAACCGGCGCTGACAGGTGAGGCTGCGCCGACCCTTGTTGCCGCGCCGACGCTCGAAGTGGCGTCGACGCTCGAAGTGGCGCCGACGCTTGAAGTGGCGCTGACGCGTGAGGCTGCGCCGACCCTTGTTGCGGCGCTGACGCTCGAAATGGCGCCGACGCTCGAAGTGGCGCCGACGCGTGAGGATGCGTCGACCCTTGTCCCAGCGCCGATGCTCGAAATGGCGCCGACCCTTGTTGCGGTGCCGACGCTTGGAGTGGCGCCGACGCTCGAAGTGGCGCTGACGCCTGAGGTAGCGCTGAGGCTTGAATTGGCGCTGACATGTGAGGCTGCGCCGACCCTTGTCCCGGCGCCGATGCTCGAAGTGGCGATGACGCCTGAGGTAGCGCTGAGGCTTGAATTGGCACTGACATGTGAGGCGGCGCCGACCCTTGTCCCGGCGCCGATGCTCGAAATGGCGCTGACGCTTGAGGTAGCGCTGATGCTTGAACCGGCGCTGACAGGTGAGGCGGCGCCGACCCTTGTTGCGGCGCCAACGCTCGAAGTGGCTCAGGTAGCGCTGATGCTTGAACCGGCGCTGACATGTGAGGCGGCGCCAACCCTTGTCGGGGCGCCGACGCTTGAAGTGGCGCTGACGCCCGAAGTGGCGCGGACGCCTGAGGTAGCGCTGACCCTTGCGGTGGCGTAGGGACTCGTCGCGGCGCTGACACTTGCGGTGGCTTTTGGACTTCTGGGTGGCCTCGCGGGTACCTCTCGGATGTTATTTAATAAAAAAAAGCATATTTATTTTATTTTGCTTTTTTTTCTGTTTATAACACCCTTCTACATTAGCCCCTCGTGCAAAGATTTTTGGTTGGGTAGACTAAAAAAACTTTGTACGCTATAAATCTGGTTTCAACAATTATATATATATTTATATATATATATATATATATTTTCTGAGGGATCCTAGGATCATTAAATTCTGTGGCCCTTTATCCGAGGTATTTAATTTTTGAGAACCCACGCGTCAGTGTGGGAACTGTCATCTCATCATTTGGAAAAAAAAGATCATCAACTTTTTGCCTTCCTGCACGTTTTTCCATTTTGGTGAAAAAAACATAAGCCCCTTATCTTGGGGTCCTTCATCTTCTTCAACAGAACATAAGCATCTTTGGGTTTGTAGTGAGAGAAAGTGAGAGAGGGATTCTTTTAAAACACCATAGCCACCCATCTCCTCATTTTTGCTCTAGCCTTTCCAACCATCATAGCCTCTCATTCATGGATCCTAATCCAAGCAATACTTCCTCAAATGTAAACCCTTCCAAAACCTCCATGGTTTTAAGTTCTACACCTTCTTCCTTGCCCATTTCAGCATTTCCGGCCGTCTCTGTTACCGCCGCGGGCGCCTCCGTGCTACCCGCCCTCTTTCCGGCGGACGGAGGTTCGAGAACCCTCATGGGTTCCTCGCAACTTCTTTCCGTGGACCATAGTCAGATCTCGGGTATCTCAAGCAGCGGGGTTCAATTGGAAATTGGTACCTCGACCGCCCCATTTGACATTGCTGTCGACAAGTGGGTATCGCGAACGGACCTCTCGTCCGGAGGCCTCTCGCCTATTGTCCTAGGTTCCGATGAGCAAGTCAGTCGCGTTGGGGGAGATGCTTCAACCTCGGTTCATGGATTTTTTCAATTTGATTTAGGTATGGGTATCTCGAGCACGGTTGTCGGCGAGGGCCCGGGGCGGACGGTTCTCTCGTCCGCGGGTCTCTCGCCCGTTGATTTGGGCTCCGCTAAGCAAATCGATCGCGTTGGGGGAGATGTCTCGGTTCACGAAATTTATCCCTTAAATTTGAATAAGGGTATCTCGCGCAGCGCTGATGACGAGGGCCCGGGGCGAACGGTCCTCTCGTCCGCGGGTCTCACGCCTGTTGACTTGGGCTCCGACGAGCAAAATAGTTGCGTTGGGAGGGGGGTCTCGAACGAAATTTATCCCTTAAATTTGGATAAGGGTATCTTGCGCAGCGCTGACGACGAGGGCCCGGGGCGGACAGCCCTCTCGTCCGCGGATCTCACGCCTGTTGATTTGGGCTCCGACGAGCAAATTAGTTGCATTGAGAGGGGGGTTTCGACGTCTGGTCTGGTGCTCATGGGTCTCTCACCCCTGCAAGGGGGTGTCTCGGGAGGTATTAGTGCTGACGCAAGCATATCGACCTCAGGTATTTCGATGCCTTTCACCCTTTCTGAAATGGGGGTTTCCACTTATGGCAGCACGGTGACCTCTCGTCAACGGTCGGAGGTCTCGCGACTTGGCCTCGCATCTATGGGTCTCTCGTTCGTGGAAGGGGGTGTCTCGACATTTCGTCACCTCAGGGGTTCCGTGACCCAGGGTGTCTCGACGACTATTGGTGTTACGGAGAGCATGCCACTACCTAGGGGCTCTTCCTATGATTATGATGGGGTTTCTGCCTCCCCCTCTTTTTTTACGAGAGGGGGCCCCCAGGGTCCTTCGCTCGGAATCTCCACTGGGGTGAGTTCTTTTCTTGAGCCACTGGCTCTGGGTGGTTCATCAGCTACGCCTACTTCCTCTCAGGCATGGAAGGATTATATGCACATTCGTCAAGGGCGGGACTTCGGTATTTATCGCCGTGCTCCCTTTTTTGGTCCTGCTGACAGTTTCATGACTTCACTTTCCGACTTTGGGGAAAAATTTTCGGGTGCTGTTCTCGATCGGTCTCATGTGGGGTTAACTGAGTCTGCTGATCTTCCTACTATTTCTCCGGATTCAATTCTCCGAATTCGAGTTGACCGAGGCGACTTTCCCTATTCCAACGCTGAGGTTAAAATACCCGGAGGACCTACAGAGGAGTGGGCCAGTTGGGTTGACTACGTTCTGAGCGTTCCTGATTACGTGGCTATTCTCAGGGAGGTGGGGCTCTTCACCGCCGTCAGCAGTCTGAAGTCCTGCACCCTCTTTAAACACGGTACTTCGATCAATCTCTTATTGTCCCGGTGGAGTATGGAGTCTCACACCTTTGTCACGGGCTGGGGGGAATTTACTGTTACTCTCGAGGATATATGTGAGTTGTACGCCCTTCCTTTCTTTGGGCAACAGGTCTTCACTGATGACTGCGAGGACTCCCTAGAGCAGGAGTTGGTGGGGGAGTTACGGTCATCTCTCGGGGAGTGCTCGAGATATGTGGCTATAAATATAACGGGTCATTCCAAGCATTCCTTTGCCAAATGGCAAAGATATTGGTTCAGAGACTTTGAGCAGTTGCCAAAGGGGGATACTTCTCGTGCAGCGCCCAGATCCCAGGATGGTCCTAAGCTTCACTCTCCTGCACATTTAGCCGCTTTCCTTGTTACGTTCCTGACTCGGTTCCTTCTTCCAGGTAAGCCTGAAGACTGTCCCCGCGAACTTCTTTTTAGGTTGGCTATGCGATTGTCTCGCGGTAGACCAGTACCCATAGCTGCCCTGACCTTGGGTTCTCTTTACACCTGGATAGACCGAGCACACATAGATGTAGAGAGGTCCTGCGGTCGGTATGATGTTGCTAATCATGTCAACGGCCCTTTCTTGATGGCCTTTTTGTTTGAGCATTTCCCCCACTTTACTTCAGGGGCTCACGCTTGTCATAGCGACGCTGCGAGGCTTCTTCGGTGGCATAAGAAAACTCCCAAACAGTCTTTGGGAATGTTGATTGACGACATCAAGGAGTTTCAGTTTCGGCCTTATACCAAGCGCCCTGGGGGTACTTTCAGCTGACTTTCTTTCCCTGGTGATGGCGGAACCTTCTATTGTCCTTCCGCAGTGGGGTCAGTTTCCACGTGTCCTCATATTAACGTGGTGACGATGCTCTTACCATGTCACCTTCCCTCTTGGACCGAGTTAGGTCCCCGTGCTGAATTTTATCATTCCGAGAGGGTAAGACGACAGTTTGGTTATGATCAGGAGGTTCACACCCCTCCTCTTCCTACCTACGGCAGTCATTCTGAGGCATTCTCCGAGGCGTGTGCGAGTTTTACTCTTCAGGGGTTATTCCGTAGAGTCAGTGGTTTGGGCGGTCTCTATGTGCCTCCCAGCGATTATCACCCTTCATTCACTTCATCCTGGTTCCTTCTTTGGCAGCAGCAGGTTCGTCTTATTCGAGAATGTGTAGTTGGCCCTCCACATGAGACCAACCCCACTAAATATACCAGAGCTCAATTTTTGGTCAGGCGGACGCAGAAAGATCCTTGGTTTCTCAGCACCACTTCTACGCCACCCTTGGAGCAGGCCATCCCTATTTTAGTCAAACCTCTCATTGACGAGTCACTTCCGCCTCCGTCGACTGATATTCCCCCTGCGAAGTCTAAAAGCCAACCGAAAAGCAAAGGGAAGGCGGGCACCTCTACTGCCAGCAAAAGGAAACACCCTGACGCTGATGTTTCCAATTTTGTTCCTGCTACTACTGCTTCTCCTCCTTCTTCTCCTGTGAGGACCCGGGCTGCGAAGAAAAAGAAAGGAAGTGGCGCTGGCATAGCTGCTTCCTCTACGGTGGACCAAGGTTACTCCTCGCCGAGCCTTACTTCCCAGGAGACGCGGGTCGCGTCCATTCCTATTGCAGAAGGTACTATATCACAGCCTCCTTTACTTAGTGGAACCAGTTCTCGCGGAGTTCCTTCATCTCCCTCCCCTTCATTGGAAGAGGAACTAGTTGATTATGGAAGCACCCCTTCCTATGACGACCATAGTTCTTCTTCGGGTGACATGGGCGACCTGGGTTTCCACAGCGAAAGCATTACTGACACTTATGCTTTGTTATCAGTCTCCAGAGAGTCTTCTAGCGATGATGAGGCCTCCCGTTCTCCTGGGGGGGGTCAGCCCCACCCATCTCCCTTATAGCCAGACTACGCGCCCCGTTACTGTAAGCGTTCTCCCTTCACTTGTCTATATATTTTTTTTTTGCATATGATTTTCTTTCTTCCCTTCATCATATATATGTATATATTTTCATTTAAAGCATTCTGTTATATTTGTGCAGGCCACTTCCATCGAGGCAGGTGGTTCTCCTCTTCCCCCACTACGACCGACGCCCTTTCAGCGGGAGAGGAACTCCATGCTCATTTCCTCCCGGGGCCTGTTTAGAGAGGTTTGCTGTTTCCTCAGTTCATTTAACATCTGTTGTAATTTATTCATCTCCTAACTGCCTTTTGGTTGCGTATACTGTCATTTCCTCGCAGCTTTCGTCCGTGCATTTTACCGTCACTCGGACCACTCCTGCGGCTTCCCCTTCTCCTCAGGTATGCCTCGTTATTTTCAAAACTTTCATTGCGTCATTTCCTTTTGTATTCCTTCTTTTTATTTACCCAGTTATCATGCATAGAGAGCTGTGTCTTCGGGCGTTGCCACATCGTCCTCTCTTGTCTCGGCGGTGGGTACTTCTGCAGCTGAGCCCCTGGAGGCCTCTTCATCTGAGGTAGTACTTATTTTTTTTTGAATATTTGTCTCCTCTCAGCAGGAGTCTTAATGGCTCTTGGATTTTCTTCTCAGGAAGGGGCTCCTCCCTTAGCTGGCGTTATCACCCCAGGTTTATCCTCTTCGGGGAGAATTTCTATCCCTAGGGTCCGCGTATCTATGGATGGTAGATCTTTGGTTCAGGCGATTTCTCGTGGCCCAATATTTACCGTGGCCTCCACCAGTGAGCCCACACTTCAGGTCAGTCCTTTCTGTTGAAGCAATGGGATCTCCTTTTCCTCGAACATGCAGTAAACAACGCATTTTCATTCTTTGCAGGCCATCAGTACAGCCCCTACTGCGCCGACCGTCTTTTTTCGCGCTTCCCCCTTAGATGGGGTTCAGGTATTCTTTTATTTTCTTAGTTCTATTTTCTTATCTGTCCATCCTGTGCTTATCGTAGCCCTCTTTTACCTTGTTGCAGTTATCCCTTGGCGCTGTTTCGAGTGCGGCTCCTGCCACTGCCGTTTCAGCAGCCCCTATACAAGGGCTGGTTTGTCCTGTCGTTGCGCCTCTTCAGGTAGCTATCCCTACGGTGCCTGAGGTTGAGGTAGCTTCTTCGGAAGCATTGGTTACTGAGGCAACCTCCTCTGGAGCATCAATCAGTGTTGTTGCCCGTAGGGGCCCCTGCTCCTCCTTCTATGACCGTTGCGGAGGGCATTGCTCAGGTACCGTGTATAAGAGTATCTACTTTCCTCCTTCTTGCGCATACTGTGCAAGCATTCTCATTTCACCCTTGTCTCATTATTTCCAGGTGCACGAGAGTACTCTGATGACTATGGAGGCCGGCAGTGGGGCCGCTATGAGAGAGGTATTAGACTGGCATACCCCCCCACTTTTTACTTTTCCCCTACTTTCTTCTTGCGTGTACTGTGCAAGCATTCTCATAACACCCTTGTCTCATTGTTTCCAGGTGTGTGAGGATACTCCGGTGGCTGTGGAGTCTAGCAGCGGGGCAACTGTGAGAGAGGTATTAGACTGGCATACCCCCTCTTTTTACTATTCCCCTTTTCTTTTCTTCTTGCGTATACTGTGCAAGCATTCCTATAACACCCTTGTCTCATTGTTTCCAGGTGTGTGAGGATACTCCGGTGACTGTGGAGTCTAGCAGCGGGGCAGCTGTGAGAGAGGT
The DNA here is from genome assembly GCA_949130495.1 of Sambucus nigra. Lineage (NCBI taxonomy): Eukaryota > Viridiplantae > Streptophyta > Magnoliopsida > Dipsacales > Adoxaceae > Sambucus > Sambucus nigra. The sequence goes on from OX422212.1 coordinate 476,551,007, forward strand.
ATTAGACTGGCATACCCCCTCTTTTTACTATTCCCCTTTTCTTTTCTTCTTGCGTATACTGTGCAAGCATTCCTATAACACCCTTGTCTCATTGTTTCCAGGTGTGTGAGGATACTCTGGTGACTGTGGAGTCTAGCAGCGGGGCAGCTGTGAGAGAGGTATTAGACTGGCATACCCCCTCCTTTTACTATTCCCCTTTTCTTTTCTTCTTGCGTATACTGTGCAAGCATTCCTATAACACCCTTGTCTCATTGTTTCCAGGTGTATGAGGATACTCCGGTAACTGTGGAGACTGGTAGTGGGGCAGCTGTGAGAGAGGTATTAAACCCTCTTTTTACTATTCCCCTTTTCTTTTCTTCTTGCGTATACTGTGCAAGCATTCCTATAACACCCTTGTCTCATTGTTTCCAGGTGTATGAGGATACTCCGGTAACTGTGGAGACTGGTAGTGGGGCAACCGCGGAGGGAGATCACAGTTCTGAGTTCACTCCTTTAGTCGGTGATGCTGATTCTGGTGGGGAGTCTTCTTTTCTTCCCTCTGAGGCGGGGTCTCGCCACTCCGAGGGCGATGATGAAACAGAGGACGCTGCGACTATTTCTAGTAGGCTATGGCGTGAGGAGTTACCAGGCCGCTTCAGGGTACATGAGCATCAGCTCTTGGATCTCATCTTGGAGCACCATCCCGAGACGTTCACTTCTCAGAGTATACTCCAGGTTGACAGTCTTACGGCCTTCAACCTGAGGCCTCTTGCCAGCCATGTTCATGAGTTCTTGGCTACCTCCCCTGCTAAGCTGACTAGCTCTTCTATCTTGCTATTCTTGGATGCTCTCCGTGACTTACAACAGTTCTATCATTTTCGTTTAGATTGGCTTGACGCAGGGGTTCGCCCCTTCCCGAGTGTTCCTTTCCGGAAGATAGTGAGGTTTCACACGTCCCGGCAGTCCAGGGTTGAGCAACGACACGCTGAGGCTACGAGGATCCGGAATCAGATCGCCCTACTGCAGGTGAAGCTTGCCAGACTTGAGTCTGGCGATGAGGAGGATGATGCTAAATCCGTCAGGTTGGAGGAAGAGTTTCTACGGGAGGCTGGTCCGTCATATGCTGGCGCCATCGCGCGCGATGATTTATTTTTTGTGGTTTCTAGCCGATAGGCTACTTCTTGCTTTGTAGTGCTCAGAATTCTATATGTACATCACTTATCATTCATGTATGAGACACTTTGTTTCTTCTGCACTTTCTTTTTCTTTTGTTCTCCCTTTATGCTGTGGGTGTTTGTTTTACATGACTTCCTCTAATTTCTGCGAGCCTTTAGTCTACTGGTGGCTACCCCATATACTGCGGGGTATTTGCATTGATATGAAAAGTTATGTATTATCATTTTGTACACATTTATTTTGAAAATGCACCTCTTGTAACTGTGAGGTGTTGGCATGTGACTTTCTTGGGTTGCCCCTCCTGTCTGTGGGGGTATTCCTACATATTACTGCTTATAGTCATAGAGGCTGGGTTGGGTAGGAGGGTGACCCCCACCCCTTTCCGGAAGCCTGATTTTATCATAAAACTATATTAATTTATGTCTGGGGGACTTTGCTCAGTATACTTTCTCTTAGGATGGACTTACCTCCCAAGTGTAGTGAGCAAAGTTCCCGACCTCTTTTTTTTTACTCTCTTCTAACTTAATAGGGAGCGTATATGTATGTATAAATGAGTAAGCAAAATAAACGTCAAAATGACCAAAAACGTTGCTATTTCATTTCTTTTACTTTTGTCTATCGTTTACAGTGTAGTATTGCTTCAAAAAAAACAAAAAAACTTTTCTGGTGTAGGAGCAATCCTTGACATCCGTTGCCGACATGCAAAATACAAACAAAACTTGTTAGTTGCTACTAAGCATAGTACCTCTTCAGCCACTTGCAGTTGATGGACTGGAGGCAATCACTCTCAGGTTCTGATATCTGGCAGTAGCCCGACTTCCCCACTCCTCTGACAACAAAAGGGCCTTCCCAGTTAGGTTTGAATTTGGACGCCGACATGCTACGGAGATGGTGGGTTGATGCTCGTAGGACTAGATCTCCCACCTGGAATTCCCTAGGCTTAACCAAATTTTCATAGGCCCTGGACAGTTGCTGAGTGTAGACTTTGAAATTCTCTCTCGCCTTGTCCCTGTGCTCATCTAGTGCCTCCAGCTGCACATGCCTAGGGTCTGGAATGAGCCCATTGCTAAGAGAAATTCTGGCCGAAGGTACCGCCAGCTCCACTGGTAGGACAGCTTCGGTCCCATACACTAGAGGGAAGGGAGTGAAACCTGTTGGATTTCTTTTCGAAGTACGATAGGCCCATAACACCATAGGCAGCTTCTCATCCCATGCTCCTGGCATGTCTTCTAGCATCTTTTTCAGAATATTTATCAGGGTCTTATTAGTAGCTTCCGCTTGGCCATTGCCCTTGGGGTAGGATATGGTTGAGCTACTATGCACAATCTTATACTTGTCCGTGAGGAGGGCCATCTCTTTGCATACAAATTGCTTCCCATTATCCGTTAGGATCACTTTGGTTATACCAAACCTACATATGATATACTCTTTTATAAACTGGGATACCACTTGGGCAGTGACCCTCCTTAAAGGAATGGCCTCCGCCCATTTGGTATAAAATTCTGTAGCCACAATGATAAAGGTCTTGCCATGAGATGCTGGGGCGATCTTACCCACCAGGTCGAACGCCCATGTGTGGAAGGGATAGGGGGTTGCCAAGCTTTGTAGGCTGACGGAGGGAGCGTGCACCATGTTTCCGTGCACCTGGCATGCTCTACACTTTTTCACGTATCCAATGGAGTCAGCCTCCATGGTCGGCCAGTAGTATCCCAACGTCATCAGCTGATCATACAGCTTGGCGCCTCCCATGTGGGAGGGCTCATGAGCTTCTTTCAGCACCCTTTCCACTTCCTCCTTGGCTACGCACCTTAACGCCTTCTCATTATACCCTTTCCTATACAGCTCTCCTTTGACCAAGTAGAAACGTGCTACCCTTTTTCTAAGGTAGATTTCATCCGCTCTCTCGGCGGGCAGCTCCCCATTCTTCAGATACGCTAGGTACGGCTGTCTCCAATCTTCGAAGGCTTCCACGAAGTTAGCTTTCATCGGCTGATCAAAATTAGCTTGGCACTTTAAACAACTCTGTTGCAAGCGGGCCGCTTCTACGCTCATGGAGGGCCAAAAATACCCGCTTCGCTGCAGTCTTCTGTAAAGGGGGATATCTGTATCTCCACAGTGCCTCTGGTGCATTTCTATTAACCTCTCTTTGGCTTCTTGCTCCCCTACGCACCGTGCCAGAAACCCTCCGGGACTCTTGAAATAGAGAGTTCCCTGCAGCACATGATAGTTGTCTAACTCCAAAATCTTCATTGCCCCTTCTCTGGTTTCCAGTTGCCTCTCCACCAGACGCCTCCAGTCTTCCGGCTCGTCACTTGGGAATAGGGACTTTACGGTAGTAGGCACCGTTCTCCACCTAACGGTGATGGTTGCTTCTGACTCTTCCATGTCCAACTTTTGTGCTATGGTGGCGAGCGCGTCAGGGTGCCTGTTCATCGTTCGCGCCTGCCTCTCCACAGTTACTTCCAAGAATTGTCTCAGCAGTCGTTGGATGATGTGTCTGTATGGCGCTAAGTTGGCATGTTTAAGGGAAAACTCTCCATTGACCTGCCTTACTACCAGATTGGAGTCTCCTCGTATACACAGTACCCTGATCCCTCTTCTGAGCGCTTCCAACATCCCTAGAATGAGGGCTTCGTACTCAGCTTCATTATTTGAGCATTTAAAATCTAACTTGAAAGAGAGGGTAATCTTCTCCTTCCCATCTGACAGTATGACGCCAGCCCCACCTGTTCCTTGGGCACTAGAACCATCAAACTCCATAAACCACTTCTTCACCTCCTCCGCCATGCACGCTTGGAAACTTTCTCCGGGTAGCTCTTCATTAGGTGGTTCGAAAACCCCACTCGGGAAGTGGTCCAGCAGATCTGCTACCGCCTGGCTCTTAATGGCTTTAGGTACTACGCACTTTAGATCATATTCTGACAAGATCAAAAACCACCTTGCTGCTCGTCCCACGAGTATAGTCCGCGCGAGGAGGTACTTGATGGGATCACACTTGGTGATTATGTGAATGGTGAAGGCTAGAAGGTAGTGTCTCAACTTCTGGGCTACAAATACCAGCGCCAGGCAGTGCCTCTCAACGCTGGTGTATCTCGATTCTGTCCCGGATATTACTCTTGATAGGTAGTAGACCGGCCTTTCCATTCCTTCCTTCTCTTGCGCCAAGAGGGCCCCTATCGACCTCTCTGTAGAAGTGAGGTAGAGCAGCAGCGGCGCTCCGACTTCGGGGGGAATCATCGTGGACGGAGAGGCTAGGATTTCTTTAATCTTTTTGAACTCACTCTCTTGCCTCTCTCCCCAAACCCACTTGGCTTTGTCTTTTAGTAGAGGCGCGAACGGATGAGTTACTTCTGCCAACGCAGGTATAAACCTCCGCAGGTAAGATACCTTTCCCAGGAAGCTCTTAAGTTGTCTCTGACTCTTGGGCGGTGGCATCATCACAATGGCTTTCACCTTCTCTGCATCCACTTGCACCCCTTGTCTATTTACCACAAAACCTAAGAATTTCCCTGCAGTAACCCCAAAGGCACACTTTGAGGGGTTCATTCTCATCTTATACCGCCGACACCTCTCGAATACTCTCCTGAGATCCTGAATGTGCTTGTTTTCTTTCCTGGACTTCACCACCAAATCATCCACATAGAATTCTAGTATACCATGAAATAAGTCGTGAAAGATTGCCATCATGGTCCGCTGGTATGTGGCCCCAGCGTTCTTCAATCCGAAGGGCATGACTGTATAGTGAAAGTTCCCTAACGGCGTGCGGAAGGCAGTCTTCTCTGCGTCGGCGGGGTCCATCTTAATCTGGTTATATCCAACATACCCGTCCATGAAGCTATACATCTCATGTCCCGCGGTGGAATCCACTAAGCTGTCTATTCTGGGTAGTGGGAATTCATCCTTAGGACACGCCCTGTTCAAGTCGCGAAAGTCTACACAGATTCTGATTTGGGTCTTGTCTTTCTTTGCCACTGGCACTATGCTAGACAACCATATGGGGTGCTGAATAGGCTTGATGAACCCTGCCGCTAACAATTTCTCCACCTCAGCCTTTATTTTTAAATCAAGGTCTGCTTTATATGTGCGTGTGGCTTGCCTTACCGGAAGGGCGTTGGGAAGGATGTTCAATCTATGAGAGCTCACTTCTGCGTCTATTCCTGGCATCTCCGTGTACTTCCAAGCAAATACATCAGTGAACTCCTTAAGTAGCTCAATGAGCTCTTCCTTCTGCTTTGGTTCCAGGCACTTGGAAATTAGGATGGGTCTACTCTCGCCCTCTTCTGACCCCAACTTGATTTCCTCTAACTCCTGCAGCTGCTCTCTGGGTCCGTCTTGCATGCACTCCGGCGCCTCTTCTGGTTCTTCCACATGCTCAATAATATGGGATTCATCAACAATAAAACACTCGGGCGCCGGGTCGATGCTCTCATCCCAGAACATCGCCCGCGCAGACCGTTATAAACGGTAGATGACTTTTCCATTGGGCAAAACCACTTTCTTGCAAGTTCGAGGAGGCCTAGCCACCTCCTCTACCTTCCTCTTGCCTTTTTCTATGTGGGGAATTATCCTTTCCCCTAGACGATCATGAACGGTTTTTTTCTGCGGGACCCCTCCCTCAGCTATCTTGCTTCCTGCTAGCTTTCTTGTAGAGACCTTTCTTTCCTCGTCCAACTCAGTGTAAAAGGCAGCATCTACCAGGTGGGCCTCCTCAACGGCGAAGGGTCTCTGCGTGGCCTTGATCACTATCTCTGTGCCTCTAATATTTGCCTTCGCGCACTGATGGTAAGTGGAAGACACTACGCCATGAGTGTGCATCCACACCCTTCCAATGAGTAATTGGTAGCTGGTGTCAGCATTAATAACGTGAAATTTGATGTGGGAGGTGAAATTTCCCAACTTAATTCCCACATTCACGTATCCGATTGACTGCATTCCGGCATTGTCGAATCCGGAAATTACTAGCGGTACCGGGACCAACTTCTCTTGGTCAATTCCCGTTTCATATAATGTGCTGATAGGCATGATGTTAATGGATGCTCCTCCATCCATCAATGCCCTAGGAAATGAGACTCCATTAATTATGGCTGTGACGTACAACGGGCGGTTGTGGAAGTAGGGCACTGCCCTATCCGCTTCTGAAAACACCACTTCAGAGGTATACTTCTTAATCATCCTTCCGATTGGCCCTTGCCAATTTAGCGAAGGGTCTCCCTGCTGCTGCACCGCCTCCAAGACTTTCCTCGTGATGGACACCCTCGTGTCGTACTTCACCCCTATCTGATCGAAAAACCACTTGAACTTGGGGCTCCTCGCTATGGCCTCACACTCAGAATCCAAGTCTACCTCGTACGTCTGGGCACTGCAAACGTACTCTGCTTCAGAGGTCCCTCCCTCGTCTAGAGCGAGGATGACGTCTACCTCGCCTTCTGAGAGAGCGACTTCCTCAGCTTCCCCACCCCCACTTTCGTGCTTCGGAGTGAAGAACCACTCCTCCTGCTTTCTTTCTAGCTGAAGTCTGCTTAGGGACAGATTCTCTAATTCCTCGCATAATTGCTCGCCATCCTCCCGCTTCGCAAGACTTCTCGTGGCTTCTTCGTCGTAGGCAACTACCATGTTGGCCGTTCCAAAATGATGCGTAGGGAGGGGGTTCTCGTTAACGTCCACGGGGGGTATCTGCAAGGTACCGCTGGCCATCTTCTCACCAATGATCCTTCTCAAGTAGTAACAATCCTTGGTAGAGTGCTGCACTCGTTGGTGCAATTCGCAGTACTTCGGATTGGCCTTGTCAGCTGCAGTGGGGGTCTCTCCTTTTAGGTTGGGGGGGGGGGGGTCCTGCTACGCCTTCTCGCACCAGGGTGCGGTAACAATCCATGGCCTCCGCTACGCTGCACGGTAGTGGCGGCGGGACATCTTCCCCAAACTTTCTCTTGTTGCCGGGACTGTCAGTTCTGGCCCCGGGACCTCCCTTCTTCCCTTTGTTACTCCCGTCCACATGATTAACCGCTTGCCTCCTCGTAACTTGAAACCTCCCAGGAGTCGGTGGAACTTGTGTCCTCCAACCCGGGGTTCTCGGTTTGATTATCATAGCGATGTTGCTGGCAGCCCTGGTGAATTCTCTGAAAGTTCCATCTCTAGTTTCATTGATCAAATGCAGCTTGTACTCTTCCAAGAGTCCATCCACACATATTTGTAGAAACATGGCCTCCGCCACGTCCTCGTGAACATCTAAGGCCCTCTCGCGAAATCGCTTGATGTAGTGCATCAATTCCTCTCCTGGCTTCTGGACCTCTTGCGCCAGGTGCCTCAGTGTAAATTCATCCTCCGCTACAAAAAACTTCTGGAGAAACTGCCTGTGCATCTCTTCCCAACTAGGGACGCTGTTAGGCGCCAAGTGGGAATACCATGTATAAGCTTTCCCAGTGAGAGTCTTAGAGAACTCCCTCAATCTCAGGTTCTTGTCGCCAGTGTGTACTCCCAGGTACTCGACGAACCTCTTCACGTGCTCTCTAGGGTTCTCCCCCCTACCGCCAAACTTGATAAATTTTGGTGGAATATACCCCTCAGGGTATGGCTTCTCACTTACTTCCTGTGGATAGGGGTCTAGTAACTCCTCGTACAGGTGGGAACCTTCTCTTTGAGTGGAGGAAAGGAGCTTCCTCACTTCTTCCATAGTAACAGCCTTAGAGGGTGATTCCTCCAAACATGTGCTTTTAGGAACTGGAGAACCTGTTGGCGCCCGGACCTGCTCCGGCGCCGCCTTCCGAGACGGAACTGTCTCTGTCGGAATCGTAATAGGAGTGGCTACCCCTCCAGAAGGGGCAGCAGCAGGTGTCACACAACCTTGACCCAAGTTTGATAGATCCACGTTGTTTTGCTTTAAAAAGTCAAAAAACATTGCCATAAGGTTCATACCTGCCATTGGAGCCACTGCCGGCGAACTGGTCTGGCCTCCCTGAGGCGTTGGCGCCTTGGCTCCGATCACCACCACTTCTTCCTGAGTAGTCTGGTCACTGTGAGCTTCATTACCAGATGGAATGTCCTCAAAAACCAACTGCTTGGAGACATTGAAACCTTCTTTGTCCATGGAAATGAGAATACCTCCCCAGCGGAGTCGCCAAATGTAGGAGGGTAGTGAGACTGGGGTCTATGAATAACTGGAAAGGGTGAGGCGTGACCCACTCCAATGGACACTGTCTGCAAGTCTTCAAGGTCTCCTGGTGCAATTTCTGAAGAAAACTTCTCCTTCTGGTAACAATGGAACTCAAGCTTCAACTCACTCCCTGCAAGAAGATGAACTTTCACAGCAAAAACAGCAATTTTCTCAAGGGGAAACACCTGAGAGTGATGGCTGTTAGTGGGAGTGAAGGAACAAGGCACTCAACACTAAGAGGATGAGCAGGGAGAGAATACTAGATAGGTCTGATGATATTTTAGCAGAGTAACAGTGCAATTTTTTATATCCATCTTTTGACCTTGCCCAGAGGTCTATTTATACATGGGCGTAAGGGGTGAGCTGGTGATTTTGGGCGCCAAAATTGAGAGAGTTGGTGGGGAACAATGTCTGAAGTGTACCATTTGTCCCTACCTGCAGGCAGCCTGCCTGTCCCCTCTGCAGGCGCCACCTGGCACCGACCAAAACTCAAAAAGCACATATGTCCCCTAATGGAGACAAAATAGCAGATTTGGTAGTTATCTTTTGAAACGGTAACTTGTGGTGCAATTTTGCAAATCTTTGAGAGAGAGGACCTTAAGGCCTCACTCCCTCTAAAAAGTGTTATTTTTCTTGAGAGAGACCTCGAGGACCCCCTCTTCTGGAAAAGTCATTTTTCTTGTAAAGAGTTTATTTCTTGTGCGTAGCCTCGAGTGGCTTCTGGGTCTTCCTACTAGTATTCTCTCAATCCTATAGTGCTAAGTGGTTGAGCTTGCTCAACATACCTTGTCCCTCAGCCGCCAAGCCAAAACTCCCAGGAGGTCCCGACGCGCCTGTTCGAGCCCTGCTTGCTCTACTAGGCAACCTGTGCAAGAAAGTAAAGTGTTAGTGCTGTTGTCCATTTAGAGCCTGCTGTTTCATGATGGAAACTCCTGTAGAAGCACTTCTCGAATAACGTTTCTGTAGTACGATTGCAGTGGCGCTGACGCTTGAAGTGGCGCCGACCCTTGTCCTGGCGCCGTTGCTCGGAGTGGCGTTGGCGCTTGAAGTGGCGTTGACGCCCGAGGTAGCGCTGATGCTTGAATCGACGCTGACATGTGAGGCGGCGCCGACCCTTGTCCCGCCGCCGACGCTCGAAGTGGCGCCGATGCTCGAAGTGGCGCTGACGCGTGAGGCGGTACCGACCCTTGTCCCGGCGCCGGCGCTCGAAGTGGCGCCGACGCTCGAAATGGCACCGACGCTCGAAGTGGCGCCGACGCTCGAAGTGGCATTGACGCGTGAGGCGGCGCCGACCCTTGTCCCGGTGCCGATGCTCGAAACGGCGCCGACCCTTGTTGCGGCGCCGACGCTCGAAGTGGCACCGACGCTCGAAGTGGCGCTGACGCCTGAGGTAGCGCTGAGCCTTGAATCAGCGCTGACATGTGAGGCGACGCCGACCCTTGTCCCGGCGTCGATGCTCGAAATGGCGCCGATGCTCGAAGTGGCGCTGACGCTTGAGGTAGCGCTGATGCTTGAACCGGCGCTGACAGGTGAGGCTGCGTCGACCCTTGTTGCGGCGCCGACGCTCGAAATGGCGCCGACGCTCGAAGTGGCGCCGACGCTTGAAGTGGCGCTGACGCGTGAGGCTGCGCCGACCCTTGTCCCGACGCCGAAGCTCGAAATGGCGCCGACCCTTGTTGCGGCGCCGACGCTCGAAATGGCGCCGACGCTCGAAGTGGCGTCGACGCTTGAAGTGGCGCTGACGCGTGAGGCTGCGCCGACCCTTGTCCCAGCGCCGATGCTCGAAATGGCGCCGACCCTTGTTGCGGTGCCGACGCTCGGAGTGGCGCCGACTCTCGAAGTGGCGCGGACGCCTGAGGTAGCGCTGATGCTTGAATTGGCGCTGACATGTGAGGCTGCACCGACCCTTGTCCCGGCGCCGATGCTCGAAACGGCGCCGATGCTCGAAGTGGCGCTGACGCCTGAGGTAGCGCTGAGGCTTGAATTGGCGCTGACATGTGAGGCGGCGCCGACCCTTGTCCCTGCGCCGATGCTCGAAATGGCGCCGACGCTTGAGGTAGCTCTGATGCTTGAACCGGCGCTGACAGGTGAGGCGGCACCGACCCTAGTTGCGGCGCCGACGCTCGAAATGGCTCAGGTAGCGCTGATGCTTGAACCGGCGCTGACATGTGAGGCGGCGCCAACCCTTGTCGGGGCGCCGACGCTTGAAGTGGCGCTGACGCCTGAAGTGGCGCGGACGCCTGAGGTAGCGCTGACCCTTGCGGTGGCGTAGGGACTCGCCGCGGCGCTGACACTTGCGGTGGCTTTTGGACTTCTGGGTGGCCTCGCGGGTACCTCTCGGATGTTATTTAATAAAAAAAAGCATATTTATTTTATTTTGCTTTTTTTTCTGTTTATAACACCCTTCTACAATTCTCAAAAGTGCAAGTCTCGACCTTTTCTAAGTTGTCCAAATTATCATTCAACTCCTTGCAAAGTGTTGCAATTTTCAACTCGAGAACAGCACGGTCATCAGATTGCTTTTTTAGATCAAGTAAGAGTTCTTCCAAAGTAGGCTTTCTTGGTTCTAGCACCTCGAATTCCTCATATGGTTGAAAACTTACGCCATCTTCAAAACTATCGGAAAAAAAATCCTCATTGGGTTCAAATAATGCATCTAACTCTTGCTCCCAATAACGATTTTTTTCTTGATATTCTTTTTCAAGTCTTTCTTCTTCAAGCAATTGATTTTGATAAATTTGGAGTTTCTCAGCACTAGGCTTGTATTTGATATAATCATCTTTAGTGATATTGATCCAATGGTCATAATTCTTGAGTGCCTCCTCTTCCTCACTATTAGCATAACAATTAAAGACACCAAAATAGTTAAAATAAGACATTTCAAATTGGGCAATTCAAGAACGTGACACCCATTTTTTTTTCAATTTTTTTTTTATTTACTTTTTTTTTTTTACGAAGTTGTAAGTCAATTATAATCTATAACAAACACTCCCCGGCAATGGCGCCATTTTGATCGAGTGGAAAAACCGAGCGTCCGTGTAATACGCTAGTCGTTGTTATCGGCTTCCAACCTCAATACAAAAAAAAAAACCTAAACTTTTAACTACACTTTTATGGAGTATAGTAGTAAGTCTGGGTATCGAATCCACAGGGAATGTTTTATAGAATTTAATTGATTTATTACTTCTAAAATAAAAATGAAAAAGATGATGATTGGGAAAATTTCTATTAAAAAATTACTTAAGAAAAACAAACTGAAAAGTGCAAAAGAAATTAGATCTGACAAATGGGAGAAAATAGGGTAGGGTACAATCCCTCAATCCTTAACAAATTACCCTTTAGAATACTAGAATTATAAATCAAAATTCTTGATTAAATCCAGTCCTTATCATCACTAAGCATTACATATATGAGGGTCAAGCCCGCATCATATGAAATCAAAGATCAATATAAGGCGGTGAGTGACAAATTATACATACAAAGCATTCTTAAACATCCCAAGTACCTAGGGCAAGAGAGATTAAAAGATATGACAATGCATATATGATTTTCATTCACGATTCAACCAATATTTTCATTTATTTTCTAATTTTCCATACAAATAATTTGCCTTGGATTGAGTTCATGTACCCCAACCCTTGAAAAATTAGCTACTCATGATTGGATTAAAAAAACAAATTCATACAAAACATTAAGGATCTACAAGACATTATAAATAAATTGCAAATAATAAAACAAGAGAATGGAAATGATATTACTTGAATTCAGCAACAAGAACGGAATTGGGATTCAGAAATTCTTACAAAATAGGATTCATGAAAACTCTTGAAGGAATAGAAAATTTGCTCTCAAAATCTAACCCTAAAATTCAATCTAGCACTTCTAACCTACTCCTAACCTAGCCTCTCTCTAGCAACTCCCCTTCAAATGATGTAGGTCATGGGATTTTATAGCACAAAATCTCGAAATTGACAACCAATAGTGCTTGTGTAACAAGTTTTCCAAGAGTTGCACTGCATTAAATGCATAATTAATGACAGAAATCGCACATCCAGACTCTTCATTATCCCGCAACTTCAAAACATCGTAACTTCTTCACCGTAGCTCGGATTGAGGTGCCGTTTTTTCCAGTATTCTTGTAATTTAGAGCTCTTCAACTTTCTAGTTGGCCCCACCTTCGGACTAAGGCTGAAAAATTACGAAAATGCCCTTCAACCCTCCATTTCTTGGTTTCTTTCATTGTTTTGAGTTCTCCTTCGCACTAACTTGCGTGAAATACCTGTAAAACACATGAGAAATACACAAAACACGAAATACTTGCCAAAATGGGTTATTAGAATACATTTGAGACAAATCCAAGCTATTTACACTGCACGGGATCATAAAAATACTGAAATTAAGGGGATAAATGTGAAGAATATGTGCATAATCAGATCGCATCAAATACCTGCTAAAAAAGATCGCTCTTTCCAATCAAATGGCCCATTGGTTGATGTTGCTAGCCGAGTTAGGTATTGTGTATGTCACGAAGAAAGCTATGAAAGGGAGCGTCATCTCTGACTATCGTGTTGATTATCCCATTGAAGGAATCGATATTTGGATTTCTGAATTCACGGATGATGATATTCTCTGCACCTCTCAGGAATAACTTAGATGCCAAATCTTCCTTAATGGAGCTGCCAACAAGAACGGACTCGCATATGATTGCTACTGCCTTATCATCATCTGATATCTCTCTCACCTGCATCATATATAAAGGGGGCATCGACGGTCAGAACATAACCTCCTCCTCCATGATCTTCCTCACCACCCTCTCTCCCAGGCACCCGACATCCTCAAACTTAGGCGCAATCAACCGTCGCATCTAGTTACGCATTCTCGTCACCCTCTTATCCCGCGGAATTACCCCAGGGGTAGAAGGTCACCTGCGATCGCCAATAAAGAATCAATATTTACTCAAGAAATAAAGATACCTAGAAGAACTCATAAAATATGAAAGATAACCTGGTTGCTCGTCAGGGCATTTAGGACCCGCCACACATCAGCCAATGATAAGGACTGATTCGACCGTCGATTGGACTTTTGCCACCAGAACATCCGACAGAAGATTCTCATTCTTTAGGTCCATCAACCTCGCATTATACCATATCACCTCATAGAACCACGCCTATAAAAGGACAAAAATTGGCAAAGGGAATGAAAGAAGAATGGAAGGAAATGCATAAAAAGAAAAAATAAATCCAAAATTACCCCCAGAAGGTTTGTATCTCCCATAAAGGTTTATCGACAACACTGATTGAATGCATCCATAAAAGAATAAAGGGATGCAAAAGTCAGGCTCCTCCAATGGTACAATAGGACGTCCAAAATTGTCCTTAGATACGGAAAAACTAAAGATGGACGACGTCGCCGATCGTCGTCATTAAGAAGACACCAAGCCAAAGAAAAATAAACAGATGTGACATTTGTCTCACCTACTACCCATCAGTCACATCCACCCTCCTCCTAAAAAGCATCTCCCTTAAAGAAGAAATTCGAATAGAATACCCTGACACGATTCTACCCATGTCCCCCAGAGCCGCCTACACCACCTTCGATGTCACCCTCAAAGTGCGATCCACCACAATCTGGAACCCATCCCAGTCCAGCCCTAACAACTACTGGACGTCAATTGAAGTTACATTCCTCTCCCCGAATCCAAGATGGAGAGTGTGGGTAGTGTACCACCACCTCTCACCAAGAGCACATAACACAACAGTGGAACGCATTGTCTCATCCAGTGCCTCAACCAAATGGATGAAACCGGTGTACGATACCATCCATTCACAACATCCGGGAGCTCCTCCCAAACCTCCTTCAACCCAGTCGTCCCCCGGGGCTGAATGTTCGAAGAATCTATGTGATTCTATAAGAAAATAGAATAAAATCCCTTTATTAAGCGTAAGTAATAAAGATAAAAATGAATAGAAAAACCAAGAGTCACTATACTTACATAGCCATGAGGGTTCTTCACCCTATACTAATGATGATATGCGGACTCGCGTAGCAAGGAACTTTCATCATCAATAGGCTCAAAAAAATTAAAAATATTTTCATTACCTAATGCAAGGGACACCCTAGACCGTCATTCTAGGCCGGCCCAGTCATCAACGACTACCCACTCGTTATTGCACACCTCACTTGAAGATCCAGCCATTTGAAGTCTTGAAGAAGAAATGACTTAAGAATAGTTTTGAGAGAAAGAAAGCAGAAGTTTCAAACACTTGAAGGTGTGAAAAATGGGGAGGGATCACCCCTTTTTTATAGAAGGTTAAGGGGCCTACCAATCGGCAGCCCCATGTCCATACCGATCGACAACCACCTTTTCCTCTTCCCAATGAAGCCCATGAGTCCGTTCCATACCTGATTGGCACCCTCTGAAGCCTGCCTATCGATAATCCCCTAAGATTTTGTACAAGAAAATAGTAGAAAAATCCAGAAAAATCCAAAATTGCCAAAAAAATCCCCGAAAATGTCCAGAACATAATTTCCTCTCAAGAAAATCGTTTTTGGAGCACTAATCCTCTTACAAAATCTCAAAATTCATGTCTGGATTAATCTTACATTCTTATCCCCAGCATACTCTACATTGGAACCAATAATGAGCTGGCATCAATGTCAACTACGAATCCCCGGCCGGAACCTCAAACACTACACATTCCCCCAATGGAGTTTCATGACAACATAATCCCAAATAGAACCACAAGTGCACATGCACCCCCTAGATAATTCAAAATTCCCCAGGAGAGATATTCCCCATGCCATAACTTTAGGTCCTTAGAATTGACTTCAGCAATCAGAATTGATCGTCACAACTCTAGGTACTCAGAATTAACCTTGACCCTCAAAATTCGTCATCACAACTTTAGGTCTTTAGAATTGAACTCAGTCCTCAGAATTAGTTGTCACAACTTTAGGTCCTTAGAATTGACCTCGGCCATTAGAATTGGTCGTCACAACTTAAGGTCCTGGGAATTGACCTCAGGCCTCAGGATCTGTCACCACAACTTTAGGTCTCAAAATTGATCTCGACCCCCAGAATTGGTCGTCATAACTTTAAGTCCCCAGAATTGACCATGGACCTCAGAATTAGTTGTCAAACCTTTAGGTCCTCACACCTCGGCCCTCATAATTGGTCGTCATAACTTTAGGTCCTCAGAATTGACCTCGACCCCCAGAATTGGTCGTCATAACTTTAGGTCCTCAGAATTGACTTTGGCCTTCAGAATTCTTTATCGTAACTCTAGGTCCTAAGAATTGACCTCGACCCTCAGAACTGGTCATCATAACTTTAGGTCCTCATAATTAACCTCGGCCCATAGATTTAGTCGTCATAACTTTAAGTCCTCATAATTGGCCTCGACCCACTAAATCATCATCTCCTTAGGTCCTCAGAATTGACCTTGACCCGCTGGATTAGCCATCTTTATCTCTTTAGGTTCTTCAAGTTGACCTTTACCCGTTGAATCGATCATCTTCGTCTCTTTAGGTCCACAGAATTGACCTCAACCTTCCAAGTAGGTCACCCTAGCCCCTTTGAATCAACCTTAATACCACCTCAACATGCTGAATCATTCATACTCATCTCCTTAGGTCCTCAGAACTAACCTCCACCCTCTGAATTGGTCACCCTTATCCTCTAGGCCCATAAAATTGAGCTAAAATATTCTTCCCCAACGTTGATGTGGTGTTTATCATTCGACGGCTTTCACTTGATCCAAGCTCACCCATCGAGGGGATCTCTATAGAAAATCCATCCCAGTACCCCTCTAAGAACCTCCTTATGTCCCTAGCACTCACTCGTTCATCACGAACAACAGGTCATACTCCAAGTATCAATCTGGAGGACATCGAGTACTCTCGAGCCCCATTTGACTACGGTTAACTTTCTCATATGAGTGAAACCTTAGTTAATATTATAAGGGCTTTAAAATTCCTTTCCAACGGTCCACCCCGTGCGCAAATTGGCCTTACCATTCGAATGAACAGTCTTTTTCACTATAAAAAGATGATATGGAGGCCACCGAGCTCTCCTGGGCCCTATTTGACTCTGATCAACTCGCAATCTTGAGAAATTTTTTAAAGGGCTTTGAATACCATTTACAATGGTCTGCCCCGTGCACGAATCAAACTTATGATTCAGACAAACGGCCCGTTTCACTATTAAAAACGAATCCGGAGTCTACCTGACGCACTCAGGCCTTATTTGACTCCGTTAAACTTTCTCGCCTGAGTGAAAGATTAATGAATCTTCGAAGGGCTCTGAATACCCTTTCTAGTGGATTGCTCCATGCATGAATGGACCTTACGGTATGGATGAATGGATCATTTTACCTTAAAAACATATTTAGAGGCCACCGAGCATTTTCGGTCCCCATCTGACTCCAGTTAACTCTCAATCTTGTGAGAAGCTCAATGAATCTTTAAGGGGTTTTAAATTCCCTTTCCAACGGTCCCCCCGTGCGCGAATCAACCTTGCGATATGGGCGAATATTCCATTTTACTCCGAAGGTTTATCGGGTTCTTTCGATCCCCATTTGACCTTGCTTAGATGAATGAAATCTTCAAGGTCTCTAAATACCCTTTCCAGCGGTCCATCCCATTCGTGAATCGGCCTTATGGTACAGATGAACGAACTATTTTCATTTGAAAACTTCATGTCTAGTGACCAATGGATGCTTTCGATCTCCGTTTAACCTTGGTAAACTCTTCGACCCGGGAGTGGCTCAATAGATTCTTAAAGGGATCTAAATACCCTTTCTAATGGATCACCCCATGAGCCATTATGACTTACGGATTGCATTTTATGATCATTTTTCTGAAAGTCTATCCCATACTACCGAATGGCACCCCCAGGACCTGTCATTTGGCAGTGTGCTTGGGGTTCTATGCGGATAGGCAGGTTCAGGACCATGCTGATCGGCACCCCCTTGGCTATAAAAATAGAGGCCATGGACTCATTTTGAAAAGTACCCCTGAACATCCCTCTCAGCAATTCAGAGAACATTCTCTCGAATTCAGAGCTGTTCCTTTCCTAATAAGACCATTTCCCACATTCCATTCCATCACTTTATTACTTCGTTTAGTGAATTCCCCCATTTATTCATATCACTTTCATCCCATTGCAAGATCAACATATCTACACTCAAGACCAACATCAAGCATCAATAAAGAGGTCCAAATTTCCACCCTTCTTTAAATTCTCTTATTTTAAGGACTAATTGCTTTATTTATACTTTAGCACTTTATTTCATTACATCACATACATTAATCTCAAAACTTTATTAGTAGTATTTGCACATACTCTATTTTTGTAAAACAAAACCCTAAATTAAGAAAATGAGGGTTTCTTTATAAATTCCAAAAAAGGGATTCTCATTTCACACTCTCAATTTCAAAGCATATTTCTCTCCACACACATGCATAAGAAAAATCCTCCATTTGGATTTATGGATTTATACCCACCCCATGTTATATTCGAATGGACTTTGATGCCCTTTGGACTATGTCGGTGCCTTGGGGTAAATCTCGAGACTCAAGTCCTCCCTTATACGCCTTTATAATATTATTTTAATATTATATATATATATATATATATATATATATATATATATATATATATATATATATATATATATATATATATTCTTAATTAATGTCATATTCTTGCATGCTTGTGTTTCGTACGATATATACCTTCGTTCTTCCATAACGACTTGTTATTCGGCAAACACTCATATTGTATTTTGAATTATTATTTTCGGGAACACTCCTAAGGATGAATTGACTTCGACCTTTTCCATGACACGAGTTGAATGATTTCATTCTTCATCTATATTATGCACATAAGCACATACTACACGGAGTCTAACAGGAGAAGATTAACACACGACCATGAGAGACCAAAAGGGCGGGATGGGTGCCTAACACCTTCCTATTCCGTAACTTTGTTTCCAGACCTTTGAACTACTTGGTTTTGCAAGCATCAATATTGTCCTTGATGCCGTTATCTCGAGACGACGACATTTTTTTTGCCTATTTTGTGCAAAATATGCTTGAGATTCTATCTCTACACATTATCCCACATTAGCGACGATCGAGTACCCCGAGAAAGGGTGAAATTCCATGTGCACACTAAAGGAAACCCTAGAAAATAAAAGAAGGGTGAAGCCCAGGGATGGCCACACTTGAAAATAATTTAAACCGTTTCTTACATTTTAAATCCTCTTTTCCCAGGCTCGGGTTCTGCTCGACATTTTTTCCTGCATTTAGGCAAAACTAATACAAATAATAATAATAATAATAATAACAATAATAATAATAATAATAATAATAATAATAATAATAATAATAATAACAACAACAACAATAATCATTCTGAGATTCCCCTCATTTTTCCTCCTTTTCAAAAAACAAAAATACCAAAACCCTTTTTCCCCTTCTTCAAAAAAAACCCAAAACCTTTTCTCCTTATTCCAAGAATAGCAAAACCTTTTTTTTCATTTTTCAAAAATATAAAAAATTCTCCCTCTTTTTTTCAAAAATGAATTTGAATCATTTTCCCTCTTAGGTCGATCGCAAACCCGACTTTGGCTTGGCTCCTTATTGGCTTCGGTCTTCCGTTAAACCGCCTCGAAGTTCCGCTGCTTCTTTTGCTACTTCAATCAAATTTGGAACCTACCTCCACAAGTTCTTCATGGAGAACACTGGCCAAGCACCAAATGTTCAGCCAAATATGGTGGTCGTTCTAGCCTAACAACGCTAAGATTGACAACCTTCAAACCGATGTCTAAGAAATACAGCGATATCGAGCCCAAACTCCCGAAGCCCATGAACCCAAAATCCTTTTCCCTCGTGCCATGTGTCAACCTGCTCTGAGCCTGTTTGGGTCCTAGAAGAGTATCTGCATTTCCCACGCTCCCCACCTATAAATGGGCCGCCATCTGCTTAACTCCCGATTATGAACCTTACCCAGCGAGGGGCTAATCTGTCAGTTATTGTGGATTCCGAAGAAGAGGAACTGAACAAGGTCAAGGAGGACCTCAAACTGCTGTCAAAAAAGTTCGACCTAGTTAAAATATCTAAAAACTACATGGATTACACCCATATGCCTCCTTATCTTAAAGCCATACTATCAGAGAAGTTTAAGATGCCAAACATCAAGAAGTTTGGGGGCAGCGGACCCCCAATTATTCACCTTCAGAGCTACCACCAATATATGATCCTTCTTGGTGACTTTGAAGAGATAATGGCCCAGATGTTTTAGGAAACCTTGAAAGAATGCGCTTTCTAATAGTTTTGGTCCCTCGAAGAATCTAGGATCCGCAGTTAGGAAGATGTTGCTCGGGAATTAATGTCTTTGTAAAATTACAACGAAGAGTTGGAAGTCAAACGTAAAGTCTTAGAGCTGCTCAAGAAAAACCTTAGGGAATCAGTAAGTAGTTTGTTGAAAAAGTGGAGAGAGAAGGCCGCCACCAAGACCAATAGTCCCTCAGAAGTGGAACAAGTGAGTATCGTGAAGAAGAATTTCTTACCCCATATTAGAGCATCTATGGGAGGACAATATTACCAGCACTTTCAAGCCCTCCGAGAAGCTGGGGTGGAAATCAAAGATGGTATCACTAAGGTGGAATCTAAACAAAATAAGCTGACTGACTAATTGACATTGAAGAAGTATGAGAAGACTGGTACCACTTTAGTCTCAACCATTAAGAACATATCACAACCTACTACCTCTTGAGCACTAGAAAGTCACCTCAATCCTGCAAGAAAAGAGTACACCGAACTCCATACTTCCCTGTCCAAAGTTTACCAAGCCCTACTATCTATAAATCTCATGAAACCCTTGGAACTGCATCCATTACCAAATCCACTCCCTAAAAACTTCATGACCGATATCCATTGGGACTTCCACCAATCCATCGTACATACCACATACCAATGCTTTCACCTCAGAAATTTGATCAAGGCCAGATAGATCGGGGTATCATCGCCCCTCTAGCTAATCCCAAGCCCAACACCATTCATAACCCATTTCCAGCACATACCAATGCCATCTTCTTAGAGAGAAACCCCGAGTTTGATCCGTCCACTCAAATCCTACCCATCGTCCGCACAGTTTCACCCAAACCTCTTAAGGTTTGACCATCCTTTTTCCTACACCCAACATGCCTCTCCAATCAAGCTCTATCACTCCTTATAAGGGCATTCATTGCTGCCCATACCCGATCCGAGGGGAGAGGTATGGAACTACCAATCGTGTTATACCAACTCCTAGAGTTTGGGCTGAGATTGCCCAGTGAGATGTTATTTGATTATTAGAAATTCAGTTGCTTGTTCATGGAAGCCCAAAAGTAGGCTCGATAATAAGAAGAATGGGTGGTGCCTGTTGAAGAAATCAGTTTAGATGATGTTGTACAAATCATGGCTGATGTGTTTTTCTAGATAGGGGAAATCTGTAGCATCTTTGAACTGCTCACTACTTTGAAACTTCAGGGATGGTTGGTCCCTTCACTCTTTCACTTCCCTTATGAGTGGGAGGACTTATACGATGATGTAGAGGTTATCGAATGCATTGATTACTCTTGAAAGGAAACATAGTTTCTACTGAATGAGAGGATGACTTTAACAACTCTGATTATGAACTGGGTCATAAAGAAGCTAGTTTATGTGGAATGATCTCCTTCGAAGATTTATTAAGAAAAATAAATAAAGTATTCGTTCATCTCGAGAAAGATAAAACTACGAGGTTCTTATTCTTCCCTGCTTCTATAGAACACATGACCTAATTATGGCAGTACTAGAAATATTTGATTCCCTATTAAACCAGAGTAGACAAAGGAAAGGGGGAGCCCGAAGAGCTCCCAATGCTAGAAATGGCTATCGAAGAAAGAAAAGTCCTCAACCAACTCAAGAAAACTCAAGCTAATATAACTTTATAGGGACTCTTCGTGTCCTCTCAGTTGCACCTAAATGACCTAATAAAACTCCTTACTGGACCCAGAGTTTATCCCTCTACTACTTCCAAAGAAGTTTTGAATATGGTTGGATCCCTAACCTCTACCAGGCTCCTCTCTTTTTTTGAAAAAGAAATCTCAAAATTTGACCCTGATCACAACTATGCTCTTAACATCTCCATTGAAGTATTGGGGAAGACAATCCCACTATCGCTTGTCAATAATGGATCCGCTCTCAATGTCCATCCACTCAGAATCTTTAACTTCTTTGGATTAAAATTTAGTGATCTCACTCCTACATCAGCCACCGTGCAGGCCTATGATAATAATCGTCGAGAAGTAATGGGTTCCATAAAACTCCCACTAGGGGCTAGCCCTATCAATCCTCTGTCAGAATTCCAAGTCATCGACGTACCTTCTTGTTTCAATTTACTCCTTGGTCTCCATTAGCACCACAACATCCAAGTAGTATCCTCTTTTTACCATTAGAAAATAAAAGTTCTTCGCCAAAGTCAAGTTATCACCATTATAGAGGACGATAATAATACAAACAATGCAAACACCAACAATCCAATCCTGAAAATTTAACATAGGACCAATGACATGCTCTTCTTTGATTTTAGAATTGATCCACTCCTTATCCTAGAAGGGGATAACTTCAAAGACCGAGTCTGTCCAAAGCACAACTTGCACGGTAACGTCAATGTGATCCAGATGTTCAAGAATGTGTACTTCATGCCCATAATGGGGCTAGGGCGACACCAACAAGGAATTCCTTAGCCCATAGTCCTAAAAGAAGCCTTTCTCCCATGTTGATTGGGCTACTAACCTTCATCAGCTGAACTCAATACACCCCGCAAACCGAGATGGAGGAGAAGCCTAGAGGAGGAAAAGACTGTAACGTGGGACTCATCTAAACGAATAACTTATAAAAGAGGGTGAAAACTTCCTCTACTATAGGTTTTCAAAATCGTGGTATGACCACATTGACAAAAAGATGAAACCAGGACTAGAGATCTTCTTTCAAGATAGTAACACTTGGGTCAAAGACTATAAATATGAGGTACAATCTCTCATCGAGCAAACCATGGAAATTACTGAAGACTCTGAGGTTAGTGACTCTGAACAATCTTTTGATATGCAGACATTGGGGATGAATCTCTACATGATCCACCGTTAGACCCGTCTGCTCAGATCATAACTACTGATATGCTTCTCCTGAACTAGCATGCCATTCCAGTCCAGCCCTCTCAAACTCAACCTAACCCTACTATTTATTCTATTCAAATCTCTGCACCTATTTTTGTTTATCATTTTCCTGATATAAATATAACTGAAACCTCTTTTGGCGAGTTTTTCAACACTGTTTTCCCTAAAATTGAAATAAATGAGTATTTTGAGTATTTTGTTGTGCCTTATATTAACTGTGTTGATTCTAATCAAACTTTTGATGGTGATGCATTTGTAAATGATTAATTCTTAACTTATCTCATTAAGGAAAAAAATAAATAAGATAACTGCATTCAAATTAATGATTATGTGACTGTTGTTATCAATCTCCGTTCTAGTAGCCACCAGCAGAAGATTATGATAAGGTCTACCCTTTACGAGCATGGGCTTGTGGAATTTGAAGAATAACTAAAAGAATTCGTGGATGTCTTCGCATGTTCCTATGATGAAATGCCCGACATTGACCCAAAAATAGCTTAACATAAGATCCCGACATTCCCAGAATTCAAAATAGTCAAATAGAAGTTGAGGAAACTCTGAATGGAATGGCCCCTCAAAGTAAAAAAAGAGGTAGTCAAACAGTCAAACGTAGGTTTTATTCACATTGTCAAATACCCTATATGGCTTGCCAACATCGTCCCCTTGCCAAAGTCAGGAAGAAAAGTCTATATGTGCGTCGACTATTGGGATTTTGAACAAAGCATCCCCGAAAGATGATTACCCATTACTGAACATCGACATGATCGTGGACAATATGACTAGCCACACCCTTAAGTTATTTGTTAACGGATTTATCAATTATAACCAGATCAAAATGCGCACTGACCACCAAGAGAAAACTGCCTTCATCGCCTCATGGGGAACCTTTTGCTACACTATCATGCCATTTAGGATAAAAAATGTCAGGGCTACCTACTAAAGGGCTGTCATAATCATCCTGCATGACTTCATTCATAAAGAGTTTAGGGTCTATGTTAAAGACACGATCATCAAGTCCAAGACTTAGGAAGGTCACATTCCCACCCTTCGAAAATTCTTCGAGTGACTACGACATTACCAGATGCGGCTAAGTCTATAGAATTGTGTTGTCGACATAATTAAAGGGAAACTCTTGGGGTTATGGTTAGTGAGAAAAGAATTGAAGCGACCCCCGCCAAATTGAAAGACATACTAGAGATGCCACCACCCCAGACGGAGAAGGAAGTCTGAGGATTTCTAGGTAAATTATAATACATCGGTCGGTTCATCAACTAACTAACCTCCATTTTCGAACCCATTTTTAAACTCCTCCAAAAGGATTCACACAAAACGAAGTCCAAGAATCCTTTGACCAAATTAAGTGATACTTCAATTGACCTTCGGTGCTCATGCCTTTGTAACTAGATATCTCTCTCCTCTTATGCTTAACCGTCACTGATACTACAACAGGGGCTTTGTTGGCCCAATATATTGAAGAATTTTGCAAGGAAAGAGCCATAAACTACGCTAGTAAAAAACTGGTTAAGTATGATGTAAATTACACTACTTTGGAGAAAGCATGTGTCACTCGTGATAATCCCAACATATTCATGGTAGATTTGATCAAAGTTTGCTTGTTCTATAACTTCAGTGGCATCAAGAGATTCATATCTACAAGAAAGAGCACCACAGGGCTCAAGGCCCATCAGCTCACATACGTCTTCAAGGGTGATCTTAAATTCACCCCAAGCTGCTACGAAGATATGGGGAACTTGGTTCCATCAAGAAACCAACATCTGAAGGGATACATTATGCTTGAACAAAGTAAAATCCCCAAACTAACAAGTATGGAGATTACCTACCCTTTTGAGAATAACAAATTAAGTTTGATGGATATAGGTCAATCAAACAAAAAAACCTTCTAGAGATCCTCCATCCATGTGCCTCAAAATCAACGTGGGGGTAAGGGAAGTCCCCATAGTCCAACTGAGTTAAATACCTCATTTTCAACAGCGTCTTGTCTGTTAAATTATTGCCATTTATAGATTTAATGCCTCAATTATATTTAAACACTATAGCACGAAACTATTCTCTTAGGTTTGTTATTGCTCTTTAGAATATGTGATTACTTTTTTATTTTATTTTAAAACATGCTGAGAGACCTTAGTTTGAGAGTCCCTTAAAACATACAAATATGCTTAGGTATGAAATGATTTTAGTGATAGGTGTAGATACACAAGAGTGCTTGTATGTGTATATTCGGATAGTGGATGGTCGTTAGTATGTAATGTATATATGCAAAAAATCTCAGCTTATATAATGGGGGGGCATTAAAAGAATGTATGTTTTGAGCATATGTTATGTATATATGTGTGGGGAATCGTAGCTTGATATAGTTTCATATCTCATGAGAGGTGTAAGAGAAGGTTGAAAGGTGATGTGAGAGATGATTGCATTTTATCCTGACAACATATCAAGAGATATATTATTGATGCTTATGTTCACGAAAAGGATTCAGTATTGCGCCTATGTACCTATATATCCATGATATCAAAGCCTACATAGTTAGGTTGTACACATATTCGAATGTGATGTCTGTGCAAGTGCGAGGAATTTGATTGAGAGGAAGATAAGCTAACTGTGAACCAGAGGGTAGCTTCAATGGAGGTTAAAAATAGGATTTGATTTGAGGATCGTCGACATGAACATATTATGTTATGATTGTTGAGCGATCACTAATAGGAAGCTATTGTCCTTCATGATAGTTTGGAGATGCCTAAGGTGAGAGGTTGTGTATTCAAGATTAGGGTGGATTAAAAGTCATCGATAAAGATCTATTTATCCCTTATTTACATAGTTAAAATATTAGAGGCCTCGTAGGCTTCAAGATGATCCAAAGTGATAGAGATGATCAATTAGTTATAAGAATAGGGTTTGGTCTAAAGATGGAGGTATCCCAAATAGATAATATGCCTAGAGACGTATTATAAGGCTTGGTCTTTATGAGTTTATCTCGATACAATGCCTACCCAAGAGGACGTAAGATTAAAGTCAACGTAGTTCCAACAAATGGGATATATTTTCCGATCTAGGCGATGAAATATCGGGTATACTATATATAACATTATGGTATTTATGGAGTTTAGTCCTTAATGTAGCATTTTCATTATGAGTTGGTATGTAATATTCACATGTTAAAAATAAGTTAAACAAAAGTATACGTTTAACAAGTATTTGAGGAAAATAAATATTCAAAGGTGTCTCCATTAAGACGGGTTTTATTCCCTCAAACAAATGGTGAGAATTCCGATTTTAGACTTTGGTTTTAGCAATGGTTTGAGTAACTCGGTTCATAGACATTTTCCTAAGAACTATTTTGAAAAGTATGTTTTCAGTTGTATTCAACCATACTCGTTGATTAGAATTTATTTAACATATGACTATGTCATTTTATCTAAAAATAGAGGTGATAATTAAAAATAAGGCTTTAAAATATAAACGTTGTAAAATGCATACCGGGTCCCCTTTCGAGGGTCAGGCTAAGTGATTTAAACAAATATGGATAGTTTATATCACATTATATATTTAGGGTGCTGGCCCAAAAAAATTTCATATTTTTTTTACCCTTTAGCGTAAGCCGAATTTTTCCTAAGGGAGTGTCCCTTATGAGGTGGCACCTTTCAGTCAGGTAGACCTTCGCTTAGAAGAGATGAATTTTGTGGGGTGTGCACAAAGGTTTGCTTTGACTTTGTTTCTCGGAGGAAGTGACTTTTCTGAAGTACGAACTTCACTTGGGATTTTCTCGAGAGAGTTCGAAATTAAGAGATGCTCGGGGTTGAATAAATTTATAAAACGAAAGCAATGTTGGGTTTTGGGATGCTTTTTAAGGTTTGTGGGGATGTCTATTTATAGTGTCCGATTGGTGTCCTTTAACTGAATGGTTAAATATGTGACACATGTATGGAGGATGAGAGGGTTTGAGGGCAAGTGTAGGGTTGAGGAGACTAGGGGATGCTTTATCAATCATTATTGTTGGATCTTTAATCGTTCGATTAATGGGTTTAACCATTTGGTTAAAGATCTTTAACCAGATCAGTAAAAGGGCATTTGAGGCCTTTAACCATTAAGTTAAATGACCCCTGCAGGTGTTTTGTGTCCTCTGGCAAGTTTTGGTGATTTTTCACTTTGGCCCCTATAAACCTCTTCCTGGGTGGTTTCAATCCCCTTTATTTTAGGTGGTTTCCTATTTTCACCCCTCGTGATTTCTATGGTGTCGAATAGGAGAATGACTCAAGCCCCGGTCACAAATTGGGGTGTCGATAAAGTTGGTCGACTAAGAGGGTGCGTGTGCAGACACTCTTCATCGAAACTAGGATGAAAAGACATAATCTAAAATATTTTATTAAATGATAAAGAAATTCTATATAGATGGGAAGAGTATTTTCAAGGATTATTTAATGAAGAATATCTTAAAACAAGATGTTGAGAACATAGAGCCAAATATAGGGATGGTGTGTTCAATTATTGAAAAGGAAATATATATATATATATTAAAAAATGGGAAGGAATAAAACAGTTGCCCTGGATAGAATACTTATAGAGGTGTGAAGGACCTTTAGAAGTCTAGGGGCAGAGAGGTTAACATGTTTATTTGATAAAATTTTAAACGAAGGAAGTATGCCAGATGAGTGGAGGAAAAACACCATACTACCTTTGTATAAAAATAAAGGGGATATACAAAATTACGGTAATTATAGAGGAATCAAACTGATGAATCACATTATAAAACTATGGAAAAGGGTTATAGAACAAAAGTTTAGAAATGAATCAACTATTTTGGACAACTAATTTGGATTTATACCAGGGCTATCCACCACGGAAGCTATTTACTTATTAAGATAACTAATGGAAATATGTAGAAGTAAAAGTAAAAATTTACAGATGGTATTTATAGACTTATAAAAGGCATATGATAGAGTACCTAGTGATATAATATGGTGGGATTTAAGAAGGAAAAGAGTCCCTATTAGTTATATTAAAGTTATTGAAGATATGTATGATAACACAAAGACTAGGGTAAGAACTATTTGTGGAGAAACTAAAGATTTTACGATTAAAGTGGGCCTACATGAAGGATCGACTTTAAGTCCCTACTTATTTGCTGTAGTATTGGATGAGATTAATAAGGACATACAAGTAGATGTCCCATCGTGTATGTTGTTTACGGATGATATAGTTTTAGTAGTCACTTCAAAGGAGGCTTTAACGATTAGAGTAGACACTTGGAGAAATGCCTTAAAGTCTAAGGGAAAGAAAATAGTTTGAAATAAAACTGAATGCATGGAATGTAAATTTAATAATGAGGCATCTGATAGCATAATGTTATAGATTGAAGAAAAAGTGACAACCAAACTAATAATTTTTATTATTTAGGTTCAGTGATACAGAGGAATAGCGATATTGATGAGGATGTTACGAGTATAATAACAACTGGATGGATGAAATGGACATGAGCGAGTGGGGTGTTATGCGATAAGAGGATAACTAATAAATTGAAAGGAAAATTTTATAAAATGGTTGTTAGGCCAGCGACCCTCTATGGAGCAGAGTTTTGGTCTTTAAAGAAAAATATGAGCGAAATATCCATGTTAGTGAGATGAGGATGCTCCGATGGATAATATGAATTACTAGAAAGGACAAGATTAAAAACCACTATGTGATAGATAAATTAGGAGTAACTCCCATTAGTGATAAATTAAGAGACAGTAGAATTAGATGGTATGAATATGTGTTGCGTAGGACATTAGATTAGATGCACCTATAACAACAAAAAGAATACATGAAATAAAGGGTAAAAGATAAAGTGGCTTTCCTAAGCTATATTGGGAAGAAATTATTAGGAGAGATCTTAAGGAATTAAATTAGAATAATAATATTGCTTATAATAGATTAGAATGGAAAAAGAGAATCCATGTGGCCGGCCCCATGTGATTGGATAAAGGCAAGCATGATAATGATGATGATGATGTGGATGTGGATGAAAAAGGGATTTGTATAAAACCTGAGGGGAATGGGATTTAGGAAAACACCTCAGTATTTAAAGGTTTGGTTAAACGAGTCCTTTAACCATTCGATTTAAGGGTTTTATCCATTTAACCATTCGGTTAAAGGGGTCTAAATGTTTTACCATTCGATTAAATGTATCTGTTTCTCGAAAGTTATTTAATGCAGTTTTATCTTTCTTTTTCGGGAAAGTTCACTCTTACATCTTTAGCGACACTCGTTTTTAGCGAACGCTAGTCCTTTTTTCATTCACACTATCAGCTTTTTCTCGTACCAATACAGACACATACTTTGGTGGGAGTTTTGTTATGTCAGATGCTACATTTATATGGTCATTGTTGAGAATTCTCCCCATTGGTTCTCGTGTTCCTACCCTCGTGCCTATTGTTTCGGTGAGCATTGGGATGTTACCTCATTGTCCACAGGATTTTCCGCCCCATCCCCATTGTGGGGAACAAAATATAATTAGGCCCAATTCTGGACTAGGTAACCAAGCCCAAGGCATTCGGGCCATCCTCGGCCCAGCTTACCAGTGAAAAGGATTAATGCCAACATTTATCACGTGGATAATTAAAAGGCAATCACGATTGGCTCATATCAGTTACCCAAAATATCGGGTGAGATATTCAGGGAATCACCACATGAGCTTATCTCAAGACAAGGTAGTTCCTTAGCTTATTCAACCACTTCGGTTCTAGACAACTACAACTACATCCCACACCCTAGGGCCAAGGGCAGGTAATTTCGAAACTTTAAGAGAAACTGATAAGAATATACTGACTTCTCCGTGGACGTAGGCAATTTACTAAACCACACACACACACACACACACACACACACACACACACACACATATATATATATATATATATATATATATATATATATATATATGTGTGTGTGTGTGTGTGTGTGTGTGTTATGTGATTGGAGTTTTATATTCATCTTTTGATTGCTGTTTGAAATGTCTTAATTGTGATTAACTGCCACTCATAATTAGCACTGTGTATGGGAAATAATTTTCTTTCCATGAAAGAAATCACTTCAAAGAATAGTCACAATGTCTCACCAACAAACAGTTCACCTAACCTGAAGATGTGAAAGGTAATTTGGCTCCACTGAGAGTCAGGTCTGAGGCTTATTAAGATTTGAACCCAATATTTTAACCAGAATAACATCTTTCAGAGGAAATCCACGAGCACCCTAGATCTACCCAGATATCACGCCTAGTCGATGCCTACGAAGTAATGCTTCAATAGCAACAGGAGGCAACTCACCTTTAGATTGAAGAGAATTCGAGCCTCCAATGGAGACGGGAAGAAATGGAGAGAGAACTCCGTTAGAACCGTAAATGCTGTGCTCGAAATCCTAGCCCTCAAGAGAGCAAAACTTGTAACTAAGGAAGCAGCACCAGGTACAACTAATAACTTTTAGGGCATGAAGTCATCAATGCAGGAGCCATAGAGATAACGAGCGTTATAAGGACGATATAAGGAGATTGGTTCGAAGGAAAATGGACTGACACCCCGCTCACCGAGGGACCAAGTTAACAAAAGATCTAGGAAGGAGAGATCTTATCACCCTGATGATATTTCTTTACTTGAAAACTATCGAGGAGGAGGAACCCCCGAAGAAGTTTGCAACCCCCAGGTTTAAGGTCTACGATGGCAAGATTGATCCCATCGATCATATTCGATAGTATAGGCAGGCAATGACTTTATAGAGTCATAACGATGCTTTGATGTGCCGAATGGCGACCAAAAACTAGACAACGTCCTGGATGATGAGATGGGACATGAGTTCGCGATCATACTTGGAGAGTCCGACCTCAAGTAGATTTAAGGGAACACTGTTTGGATGAAACTCAATAAGGTCACAACCATAATGGAGGCCTTTCAGATAGATCTCACCCAAAGCCACGCTGAAAAGCGCTGATGACCAGAGGGCATTGACTTTAACAAGTATATTGTTTCCATAGAGGAGGATTTTGTTGGGGTAAGCACCCCACACTATGATGCATTGGTAATCACTCTCAAAATCGTGAATGAGGATGTGGAAAAATTATTAGTGGGCCAAGGGATCTCTTCAGAGGTGATGTATCTGGATCTCTTCCACATGCTTAAGCTCAAGATATCAGATCTTAAAGAGGTGACTGTCCCTCTGGTCGGCTTTACAGGGAAGAGGACCATCCCTTTGGGCAAAAATGAGCCTACCTATGAGGACAGAGAGTATTACAAAGCTAATACAATTTCTGGTGGTGGATATTGATTTGCCCAACCACACTACTCTAGATAGGGGTGTCTTCATGCCATGAGAGTTATCCCTTCCACTTACCACCAAAATCTCAAGTGTAGCACAGATCGAGGCATAATGGATATAAGAGGTGATCAAGCCATCGCTTGGAAGTATTACATTGTCTCCATTAGACCTAAAAAGGAAAAGAAGAAAGAGAAAGAGGTTATTTCGAGGATGTCCCAGGATGGAGCTAGTACATTAAAATAGTAACTACGACATGGACGACTAGGGGTAGAGGAAACTAAGATCTACCCCACTTACAGGGTCGCTGAAAACCTAAAGGAGGTTATTTTTTATGAAAGTCGACCGAAGAATTATTTTTTGGTCTAAAAAACACTGACCGACCTTGAGAGGGAGGTGGGGAATTAATTGCCTTCCAAAAATGAAGCTTGAATATATTCGTGTGAGAGAAATATGACATGCTAGGAATTGATCCTACGGTCGCCTGTCATCGTCTCCACATGGATTCGACATTCAAACCGATCATACATAAGGCTCGCTGAACAACTCTAGAGAAGTGAAAGGCAGTAGAAGAGTATGTAAGGAAATTTCTAAAGGCAAGGTCCATCAGAGAAGTTAAATTCCTAAAGTGGCTCTCGAACATGATCATAGTCCGCGAGAGAAACGAAAGCTAGAGAGTCTATATAGACTTCACCAACCTCAACAGAGCCTGCTCCAATAATAGTTTCCCCTACCAAAGATTAGCTGGTTGATGCCACAACCCATGAATGGATGAGTTTCTTAGTTTCCTACTTAGGTTACCACTGGATTCCTCTATTCGGTTAAAATTAAGACAATAATCCATTCATAACACTATTGGGTCTGTACTATTACAAGGTCATGTCGTTTGGCCGTAAGAACGCTGGAGCTACATATCAGAGGCTAGTCATAAAGATGTCCCAACACCAGATGGGAGAGACCATGGAGGTGTATATTGATGACATGCTCGTTAAAAGAAGGAGTAAGAGTAACAACCTCAAAGACCTAACCAACACCTTTGAAATCTTCAGGCGCTACTGAAACTCAACTCTAGCAAGTGCTCATTCGGGGTCCAATCATGAAAGTTTCTGTGTTATCTGGTCAGTAAGAGGGGGAAGAGGCTATCAACAGGGTCCATCCATGAAAAATGTTGTGCGAAATCCAAAAGGTCCCTGGGATGCTCGCAACTCTCAACCATTTCATTTTAATGTAGTATGGGCATTGTTGACTATTTTTCCAGTTACTTAAGAAAGAAAAAATCCTCACCTAGAATGATGAGTGCTCCAGGGCCCTTGATGAGATCAAGTCCTACTTGAGAAAACCTCTGATTCTGGCGATCCGCAATTATGGGGACCTCCTCTACCTTTATCTCGCAGTATCAAGTCATAAGGCCTTGGTCTTAAAAAAAAATGAAGTAGTTTCCTATTTATTACATCAGTAAAATGCTCCTGGATGCCGAGAAATAATAGCTGCCTCTAGAGAAACTGATTTACACATTAGTGATCTCTTTATGGAAGTTGAAGCATTATTTTGAGGCCCACTCCATTACTCTAATTACTTTTTGCCCCCTTTAAAGTTATCCTTTGTAAATCTGACATTTTTGGATGGATGTCCAAGTGGTCAGTTGAGCTTGGAAGGTTTGGCATTCGCTTTCAACCAAGAAAGAAAATCAAAGGGCAAGTCCTGACTGATTTTATTACAGAGTTCACTAGTGATGGTATTACCGACCAGCAGTTGGCCGATCAGTCAAAGTTAC
Source organism: Sambucus nigra (assembly GCA_949130495.1). Taxonomy (NCBI): domain Eukaryota; kingdom Viridiplantae; phylum Streptophyta; class Magnoliopsida; order Dipsacales; family Adoxaceae; genus Sambucus; species Sambucus nigra. Next base: position 476,583,588 of record OX422212.1, read on the forward strand.
ACGAGAAGGTTTAGGCCAAAAGTTGGATGTTATATTTTGATGGTGCCTCAAATTTTACGGGAGCAGGCGTGGGAATTGTCCTCATAGCTCCAAAGGATGAAATGTTCGAGTAAGGGATCAAATTGGGATCTGAAGCCTCCAATAATGAAGCCAAGTACGAGGCGCTTATAGCTGGTCTACGCAGAGCCCACTTGTTGGGGCAAGGCTACTCAATGTTTATTGTGACTCCAAAATGGTGTTCAATCAAGTTAGTGGGGGATTCAATGCTAAGGATGACATGATGGCAGCCTACCTCGTAATCCTAAGCAAGCTAATTATAAAATTTGAGGAAATCCACATTCAATAATTCCCCCGAGGGTACAATAGTCATGCCGATGCTTTAACATCACTAAGCTCAGTAGTGGATTCAGATCTTAGGAGAACAATGGAAGTGGAATTCCTCAGTAAGCCCAGTATTGACAAAATAATGAGCCCCGAGCATATTCTCTCCTTCGACAAGGGTACCAGTTGGATGGACCAAATCATAGCATACTTGCAGAACAAAACACTGCTAACCAACAAGAAATTAGCCCACTAGGTCAGATTGAAATCAGTCCGTTTCTACTTGGATCCTGAGTGCCAAATTTACATGAGATCTTTCATACGCCCCTACCTCTAATAAATACACCCAAGGTACATCGAGTAAGTTCTTTATGAACTTCATGAAGGGATATGTGGGAGCCATGCAGGAGGAAAGTCCTAGGCATTTTGAGCAATCAGAAAAGGTTACTGATAGCCATACATGCAGAAAAATACAGGTGTTTACATTCAGAAGTGTGAAAAGTGCCACAAATTCTCTTCCATGGTTCATCAAGCAGCCAACAACCTGAGGCCATTGAATCACCCATGACCATTTGCACAGTGGGGGTCGGATATCATGGGACCACTACCTACTGCTCCAGGGAATTACAAGTACTTTCTTCTCGTCATAGATTATTTCACCAAGTGGGTTAAGGTAGAACCAATGGCAATTACTAAATATGAAGACATGATAAGGTTCCTCTGGAGGAACATCATAATTCACTTTGGGGTACCAAGAGCCATCATAACCAATAATGACACATGATCTTTTTAAAAATTTATGCGACGAGCATGGAGTCAAGCTCCACTTCAGTTCAGTGGCATATCCCCAAAGCAATGGACATGCAGAGGTCTTCAACAAAATGATGCTCCATGGACTTAAAAAAAGGTTGGAGAAGTCAAAAGGTGCTTGGGTGGACAAACTTCCTCATGCTCTCTGGGCATACCAAACTATGCCCTGGAGACCAACTAGGGAAACACCCTTTGCACTCACGTATGGAATGGAAGATGTAATTTCGCTCGAAGATGGTTTCTAGATCATAAGAACAAAGATAGTCTAAAAATGGATGAATGAAGATGCCCTTCTCACTGAGATTGACCTAGAAGACGAATGAAGAGGGATCAAGTTGGTCTCATACCAGCAGCAGTTGTCGAGACTGAACAATAAGGGGGTTAAGCTGAGGAAGTTCCAAGTGGGGGATTATGTCCTCAGGAAAATTATCGGTAGCGCCGTAAGGCCGTCAGATGACAAGATAGGGCCCAACTAGGAAGGACCATTCAAATTAATCAGAGATGATCTAAATGGAGCCTAATGCGGCCAACCTCAAGAAGTTCTGCTTTTAGTCTTACTTTTGAGTATTTAGTTTTGCAAATTTTAATTCAAAACTTATTGCTCCAATTGATTATTTTAGTTATGAATAAAGGCCATTTTTTTCCTATTTTGAGCAATCTCTTAATTATCTAGTTGATTTACATTATTTCAAATGTAATATGCTCATAATTGACATTAATTTTAAAAGTGCCGATCAGGCTTTAACTTAATTATAATAGCAATTTGGTTTATTATAATTAAAATTAAAGTACTCAGGAGCTTGTTAAAGTCAACACAAGCGACCTCACGACTTTCCCAGACAAGCTGAAAGCCCCACGGGGGACCCCTAGGTAGTACACCAACTTTGTTTGGTAAAAAAAAATCCTCAACGGGTGGATAACCTATAAACTAGGAACATTTTTGCCATTGTCTCTTCTAGGCCTAAGGGAATGTGATGACACGATCTAAAAGGTATGATAAACATATATCACACATGATTGGTGTAGACACCCTATCTTAGGACCCCCCTAAGCACATCCTGAGGTACCTAATACTCATTCGCTCACTGTAAACCCTAGGTCATACTCCGAGTACCAATCTAGAGGCCAATGGGTGCTCTCGACCCCGTTAGACTCCAATCAACTTCCTCGCTTGAGAAAAATCTCAATGAATCTTAAAAGGGCTTTGAATACTTTTTCCAACAGTCACCCCCATGCACGAATCAGCCTTACGATTCAAATGAACAATTTGTTTTACTATTGAAAACTGATTTGGAGGCTATCGATCGGTCCCATTTGACTCTGATTAACTTTTTTATCTAGAGTGGAGGCTTAATGAATGATTTTAAGTGCTTTGAAGTCATTTTCTAACGGTCCACCCTGTACGTGAATTGGCCTTATGGTCTGGACGAATGATCCATTTTATTATAAAAAATTGATCCGGAGGCCACCAGGTGCTCCCGAGCCACGTTTGACCCTGGCCAACTCTCCAACTTGAACAAAACTCAATGAATCTTTGAAGGGCTCTGAATTCCTTTTCCACGATCCACTCCCTTTGCAAAATCAACTTTACGGTATAGACAAATGACCCATTTTACTTCAAAGAGTCACCGATTGATTTGAGCACCTTTTGACCTTGGTCAACTCTCCGAACTGAATGAAATCTTAAAGGGCACTAAATACCCTTTCTAATGGTCCATTTTATGCATGAATCAGCCTTAATGTTTGGATGAACAATCCGATTTCCTTTAAAAATTTATTGTCGAGTGACCAATGGGTGCTTCTGGGCCCTATTTGACCTCGATCAACTCCCAAACCCAAGAGTGGCTTAATAAACTTTTAAAGGACTCTGAATACCCTTTCCAATGGTCCATCCTGTGTGTAATTCTGACTTACGGTTTGTATTTTAAGATGGTAGCCTACCTTGAAGTTGTGCACAAGCTAATTATGAAATTCGAGGAAGTCCACGTTCAATAATTCCCCCTAGGGTACAATAGTCATGCCGACGCTTTGGCAGAACTAAGCTCAGTAGTGGATTCAGATCTTAGGAGAACAATTGAAATGGAATTCCTCTCTAAGTCTAGTATTGATAAAATAATGAGCCCCGAGCACGTACACTCCTTTGACAAGGGTCCCAGTTGGATGGACTAAATCATAATATACGTGCATAAGAAATCACTATCGACCAATAAGAAATTGGCCCACTAGGTCAGACTGAAAGCTACCCATTTTTAATTGGATCTTAAGGGAAAAATTTACAAGAGATCTTTCATATGCCCCTACCTCTAATGCATAAACCTAAGGGACATCGAGCAACTTCTTTACGAACTTTATGATGGGATTTATGGGAGACATGCATGAGGAAAGTCCTGGGCATTTCGAGCAATCAGAAAAGGTTACTAATGGCCGTACATGCAGAAAGATGCAGCTGTTTATGTTCGAAAGTGTGAAAAATGCCACAAATTCCCTTCCATGGTCCATCAAGCGGCCAAAGACCTTAGGCCATTGACCAACCCATGTCCATTTTCACAGTGAGGGTTGGATATCATGGGACCACTATCTACTGTGCCAGGAAATTATAAGTACTGTATTACCGGCACAGATTATTTCACCAAGTGAGTTAAAGTAGAACCAATGGCCAACATTAAAGCTGCAGACATTATAAGGTTCATCTGGAGGAACATCATAATTCACTTTGGGGTACCAGGAGCCATCATAACCGATAATGGCACACAATTTTATGATACCGTCATTGGTATCATCAGATCAAAGTGATGAGTAAGCTTTAACGAGTACAACAATGGTGCATAACAGATGTAGGTATAAGCACAAAAAGAAATAAGGCAAAGAGGAAGAAAACACCACATATAAGTGGTTAAGCCATTTTATGGACTACATCCACTGTGTAAGTGTGCGAAATCCACTAAAATGGGCTCTAATGGCCTTGGATACAAGCGCACCAACTCTCACTCTCTCTAAGTAGCGAGTATTACAGAGTTTCAGTATGGTTATGAACTTGTTATCCCTTTACAAGGTAAATGATGGGGTTTATATATAGTGCTTGGGGGTGTAGTTTACACCCAACCATGTAATCAGCATGTACATGAGGAGGCTCCCAATAACAAGTTGGCACGTATCCCTCCCACATTTAGCTAATCATGATGTAATATTCCCTTACGTGAGGGAATAATCTTGTTGTAATAGATTAATCCATGTGGGATTTGCCATCCTAGAACTTTGTACTGATCGTAATGTAGATGTCATTTAGAGGGGTCTCGGCTTGGCCGAGTACAAAACCCCCATGTATCTTTATTCGATGTTCTAGTGGGAGTGTGGTCTCGACTGAGCAAGTTAGTCTGGGATGTGTCTTATAATAATATCACTAGTTCTCATCCGAAATAGCGGACGAGACATGTCTTTACTAATGGAATGATGCCCTGGAGTATCGGCTCATGATAGGGTCGAGAGCATAGATTTAATGGCCGACCCCAGTTCGAACGAGCCTTGGGTACAGTTTGTAGGGTCCCTTGGAAACTCGGTTGTGGAAACTGCTGACCCTCGTCCTAAGACGAGTTCACCCTTAGTCATATTAATCACCCCAAGCCCTTATCCTTCTGTGTGAATAGGTGGCTGAGGGGTACGAGTTGACGTAGTCTTTGATGAGACATCTATGATGTGCCGAACGCTTATAATTTGTAAGCTGAGGGAGTGACGCATATCCTTGTTCTGATTGGGTAGTGTCTACCCCAAGTATGATTTGATGGCTATGCGCTTAGGGCTTTGCACCCTAAATGGTGATATGTGTTGGGAAACGTGAAAAATCATTATAAGGTATTAAAACCCATAATTTTCTCTCTCTTTCCTTATTTACCAAAATTTTTCCCAGTCCAAGTCTCCCGCAAAACACCATTGACGTTTTCGCAAGAATTTTTTTATTCTCTCTGCTCCAAAGCTTTTCCAGTCTTCTCCCCTTTTAAGAGGTTTCCTCTCCTCCTGGTAACATAATTATTTCGATTTTTCGGGTTTTCTACCTTTGGTTTGTGAATGTGTTCAGCATTTGCTTTTTTCGAGGACATTTCTCTTTTCGGTGAGCTTGCTGGGTGGTTTTAGGGCTTGAATCCCCCATTTGTGTTTTCTTTTTTAGGCTATAAGTAGTGATAGAGGTTGTGTTTACCAGGTTTTGGGGGTAAAGCGTCATAGGAAGGGTTTCTAGGCCCTTCACCAATCATCTTCTCCAGTGGGTTTCTGGATAATGTTCTTGAGTGTTCTTATTGAAAACGATTAACCTTCCCCCTTTTGATCCTCTAATAAACCATAGTCAAGCTTATATCTTATTTTCCGCATTTCCATTTCTCACCCAAGTTGAGCCTCGTTTTGTTGATGTTAAGGAAGTTATATAAACTAACCGAGGAGTTTCCAAACCCCAGGGAAAGGTGTTTTCAAGAGATTAGGAGGGTAAAGGTTAAGGAAGATGAAAAGCGTAGAGCCAAGGTTTTTCCTACTCATCCCATTTATCCTCCCTCACTAGCTGTCATTTTCCCTCCAGCTGTTGAGTTAAGTGACCCTATATCTGAGTTGTCAACTTATACAGACAATAATATATCCATCTCTCAGCCGGCTGAGAGTGTTGACTCTTTTGAAGAATCCACGACTCACCCTTCATCCCCTATTGAAGGGTTTGAGGTTAATGAAGCCTCTTATCATGTCTCATCCTCTCATAGGGCCGAGACATTAGACCAATCTGACTCCTCTATCAGAATACTTAATCCAATTATTGCTATTCTACCCCCAATAAATACCATTCCTCTCTCTTCCGTAACGAGCAGCGAGTTTATCCAAAAATTTCCAAGTGGTGACCCAAGTAATCCCCTGACCGGACCATTAGATGACTGTGGTGAAGAGAGTAAACTTAATACTTATGTCAGTGAGTCCTATAAAACCACTGTCTCTAAGATAGATATTCTGACTTGGAGACACCTTTATGGCATAGGACCCTCCATTTTCATGAGAAAACCCTCTGAAGACGAGAGAGCCTTTGATGGCCGAGAGAGTGAGATATGTGTTTATGAGCAGATGTTTAAGGCCGTCTTTCGATTGCTTATTCAATTAATCCTACAAGCCATCCTAACCCGTTTAGGTCTTGATCCTTCTTAACTCTCTCCTAATGCCTAGAGAATTATTCTCGGCTTTGTTGTTATCTATAAGATTATTCACCAAACTGACCTTCCCGTCAACATTTTTATGGCTTGATACACTGTGTCATCTTCCAAGACTCAACCTGTCTACTATCATCTCGTAGCCAGAAAACCTACAAAGAAAGTTCTGCTAGTAACACAAACCTCTAACCATAACGGAAGCCTTGCAACTTTTTCGTCTCTGGATCTTGGGAATTTGGTCCCGATGTTTCCTGTGGCACATTTGAGCCCAAGGTTCCTCAGCGACTGGCCAAGGTCTCTGCGTCAGCCAAACTTGATCCGAGCTTGAACTCCAAGGCCTCTGAAAAAGTTGAGAAAATTTATGGACATGGTGATGGTGGTCGTCTCGTAAAGTTTGAGCAGCTTATGACCCCATACTACTTAGATCAGATAGGTGTGGGGGTTGACCCCTTAACCGAGCTGCGTAAGTGATTTTCTTATCAACTGTTGTGTCGTATCTTATAGTTTTTCATTGTTGGCCTCATCTATTTTTTGCAGATCGTCCAGCGAACACCCCAGAAAACGATGGGAAGATGGTGGCCCCAAACTTAAGTAATCTTATCACCAAACATGGCAAGAAGTTTGATGCTCTTGCTTCCGCAGTTAATAAATCTATCGGGGCGGCCTCAACTGAGCTGCTAATATCGGGAAGAAGAGGAAGGGATGGTACAAATACACTACTGCTCACCATCCATCGAAGCAGGGTCGTCCTGAGAAAGTGATCCCATCTCTACAGAGGAGGCTCTGGAAACTCGTCTCTCCTAATTGAAATTGACGAGAGCGTTATTGGCCATGCTAAAAGGCCATTGATGGTGTCAGCTCTCTCATCTCCGGCGGTGATAAGTGCTTACTTAAGTCCTTGGATATATCATTACTTACCGAGTTTACTTTTCATAGGGATGTTCAGGTACTTACATAGACTTGCCAAGCATAGTCTCCATAGTCCCATCTTATACTGATTTATCTGTTCATATTTCTTGCAGGGCATCGTTTCCCTCTATCAGATGGGGGATTGGATCAAAAAGAAACTTCCCTTGATTCAGAAGGGAAGAGGTGCAGAGAATACCGAGAGAGAACTAAGGGATGATCTATAGAAGACTAAGTCACCTCTGCAAAATAGGGTCGATGATATTGACAATTTAAAAATTGAACATTCTAATACTTTGAAGAGGATTGCGACAATAAACAGGTTAAGACTGATGCTATCGTCAAGGCTTCCCTGGACGAGGCTAAGGCGTAGGCTATAGCTTAGTTTAAGGAGTCTGATGAGTTCAGAGGCTACACCTTTGAGTATCTTGAGAGGGGCATAAAAACTGCTGAACGATAGGCTGCAGTTAAGCATGCCGATGCTTGAAATATGACTCCTGATGACTTCATGGGTCTTGACTTTAGTGACCCCCTTCTTGAGACTGCTCTGTATGATATTGAAAATCCAATCGAAACTTTGAATGTCAACCCTAATGAGGACACCGGGAATAATAATGCTGCGACCGTGACAAGCGTTAATCATGACGGGACTGAGATTACCCATGCTGGGGCCGAAACCATTCCCGTTGATGGGTCGGCTCAAGTAGATATTGAGGGTAATTTACAACTTTGAGATTCTTTATTATTCTTTCTTTTGTTGGGTGGCCGTTTGTAGCCTCATGCTCTTTAGCTTGTGTAGCTCTTGTATCGAACTATTTTTGTAACCCCATCATTACTAAATGACACCTCTTTGTTTATTCCTATCTTTTTCATATGCTATGCAAATGTGTGTGCCCTAATTTTTCATTAGTAGCATAACATCTTGTCTCTTCTTTTACATTGACTTCAATAAATTAATTACATTTTGTCTTAAAGTCTTCTCTCATCGTTTTGAGAGTGTATGGATGAGAGTCATCTCTTCCATGCACTGTTGTCTCGGTCGAGAGAGAATTTTCACTAAATTAATGATGTTTAACAATGAACCACAATTAAGTGATTTTGAATTTGAACCCACCAAATTATGGTGTTATATCATGAGTTCCCTCTCGTCGTATTGAGAGTGTACGGATGAGAGTTATCTCGTCCACAAACTGTCATCTCGACCGAGAGAGAATTTTCACCAAATTAATGATGTTTAATGATGAACTACAACTAAGTGATTTTTACCCCTTTCGTTGTTAGTGAGAGTCCCTGGATGAGGTTAACCTCGTCTGGACTGTCATGTCATCGAGGGCAACTTAAAGCCATTTCACCACATATGATGTTTTATAGCTTAAGATGAGATGATACATACAACCAAAAAATATTCAAACAATAGACAAGGTAGGAGGGAACATTTGGAAATTTTCATTCATAATCTGATTCTCGTATACATGAACAAATGATACTAAAATGGAATTGATAAGAGACAGTCAAAACTAAAATGAAACTTTAACACAAAATTCCTTATTGATAGTATTTCTTGAGATGGTCGTCATTCCATGGATGGGAGAATGGTTATCCATCTAGATTCTTTAGTCGATACGTTCTTAGAACCATTTCTTTAACCACCCTATAGGGACCATGCCAGTTGGGATGAAGCTTGTTGGGCTTTTGCCACGTGTTCTTCAAAACGAGATCCCCTATTTCCAGTGGTCCGGCTTTCACCCTCTTATTATAAAACTTTATTGTTCTTTGCAGATGGGTAGCTTTCCCAACCTCAACATCTTCTCTTCATTCCTCTACGAGATACAAATCCACTATCCTTTCCTCCACATTCTGCTCTGGGTCATTTGTTTGGACTCTATGGGCTGGGAGACGTATCTCTGTCGGCACCACAACTTCTGAGCCATAAGCTAGCATTAATGGAGTTTCCATCATCGGAGTTTTATTTATTGTCCTATATGCCCATAGAACATCATGCACTTCCTGAGCCCATCTCACCTTAGCGTCCTCTAACTTTTTCTTAATTCCATCGAGAATTATTCTATTGGTGACCTCTGTTTTCCCATTAGCCCGAGGTCGGCCTGGAGTTGAAAAGAACTATTTGATCCCGACCCGCTCAGAGTATTTCTTAAGGGAGATATTCATGAAGTGCGTCCCGTTATTGAAAATCAGAGTGTTCGGTAGGCCATACCTACAGATGATGTTTTTCCAGATAAACTGAAAGGCTTTTTTCTCCGTGATTGTGATCATCGCCTCGACCTCTACCCACTTCGAAAAATAGTCAACCGCCATAATCAAATAGCGAGAATTATTCATAGCTCTCGACAATGGCCTTATTGAATCAATCCTCCAAAATGCAAAAGGCCATGGAGAAGTGATAAAATTAAGAGACTTATGAGGTTCATAGGGTATGGTGGCAAACCTTTGATACTTATCACACTTCTTAACATATGCAACTGCATCCTTGGACAACGTCGGCCACCAGTATCCCCGAGTAATGATCCTTTTTACCAATGACCTTCCTTCGAAATGACTGGAACATAACCCCTCGTGCACCTCCTTTAAAATATAATCTACCTCATATGGATGGACACATCTTAGTAGAGGAAGTGGGAACCATTTTTTGTACAAGATGTCTCCTATGATGGAGAACTTAGCAGCTTTATACCTCAACTTCTTTCTCTCAGCTTTACATTCGGGAAACTCTCCATATTTGAAGTACTATATGATAGGATCCATCCAATAAGCTCCCATATTCAAATTGAAGAAAAATTTCATAGTATTTTCTTCTCCTTCAATGGTCGACTGATGAAAGATCTCTATCGTGACCTTTCTTTTAATTTCAGTTCTAGTGGCTGAAACTAACCTTATCAGAGTGTCGTCTTGGCCGTTGTCTAATTGGGGTATCCTCTTCAGCCTCACCTCACTAAAATGCTTCAGTGTTGTTTTTAATCTTCACAAGTACTTAGCCATTCTATCGTCCTTGGCCTCATATACCCCCAAAATTTAATTCACAACTAACCTGGAATCACTATGGATAAGGAGCTGACCAACGTTCAGTGCCCGGGCAAGGGAAGGAGCTACTAGGAGGGCTTCATACTCTTATTCATTATTGGAGGCTTTAAAGCTGAACCTTTGTGCATGCTTAATATTGGTCCCATTTGGGGCCGACATAATTAAACCTACTCCACTACCGTTCTCACAAAAAGATACATCAATGAACAAGCTCCATACAGTACCATCTTTGGAAAAATTACCCTCTTCTGGGGTCCTATTTTTGAAGAGATATTGCTTTTCCTCGTTCTCAAGCACCTTCCTTTTTATAGAACTCGGCTCAGCTTCAGTCGGGGGAGGAAATACTGGTTCATAAGGTGGAAGCTCAATTTCTTCTGTATCAGCCTCGTCTCATATGAACTCGGCAACGAAGTCTGCCAAGGCCTACCCTTTAATAGTCGTTCTTAGCTGGTAGATGATATCGAATTCCCCCAGCTCAATTACCCAGACCATCAACATACCCGATTTCTTAGGTTTGTGGACAACTTGTCTGAGGGGAGAATCAGAAAGGACGATCATGGTGTGTTCTTGGAAGTACAACTGTTCTTGGAAGTACAACTTCATCTTTTTTAAAGCATGGATTGGAGCATAAGCCAACTTTTCCATTTTGGGGCATCTCTGTTCTGACCCTTGGACGACCATGCTATGAAAATACACTGGCCTTTATACTCCATCTTCATCTCTGACTATAGCAACACTTATGTCCAACTTCGACACAACCAAATATAAGTACAACTTCTCTCCTTTAATTGGTCTTGATAATAAGAGTGGGGATCCGAGGTAGGCCTTTAATTCTTGAAAGGCCCTATCGCACTTCTCATTCCACTCAAAAGCCTTTCTAAGTATTTCAAAAAAAGGAATGCACTTTTTAGTAGCTCTAGACACAAAACTATTTAACACTGCCACTCGTCCGGTTAACCTCTGCACATCTTTGATTATCGTCGGAGTTTTAATTTCCAACAAAGATTTGATCTTTTCGGGTTTGGATTTAATCCCCCTCTGATTCACAATGAAGCCTAAGAACTTGCATGCCCCCACACCGAAGACACACTTGGCAGGGTTGAGTTTCATCATGTATTCATCCATCGTATCAAAAGTGCGATCAAGGTCGGCCACATGGGTGTCAGCCTTGAGGCTCTTCATCAACATGTCGTCGACATAAACTTCCATCATCTTCCCAATATACTCCCCAGACATATTATTGCCCAACCTTTGGTATGTTGCCCAGGCATTATTCAGTCCGAAGGACATTTCCTTATAATAATAGGTCCCCTTGTCAGTTATGAAAGCTGTCTTCTCTGCATGAGATGGATTCATAAATATTTGATTATAGCCTGAGTAGGCATCCATAAATCTCATTAATTCATGGCTGACAGTAGTGTCAACCATCTGATCTATCCTTAGTAGAGGAAAGCTATCTTTGGGGCAGGCTTTATTTAGATCTGTAAAATCAACACACATCCTCCACTTGCCATTGGCTTTGGGGACGATGACAGGATTCGCAAGCCACTCAGGGCAAATGACCTCCCTGATGAAGTCGGCCTTTTCTAACTTCTTCACCTCTTCTCGAATGACATCATATTTATCCCTAGAGTAGACTCTTGTTCTCTTCCTGATCGGCTTTTCATCCTCGCCCACATTGAGCTTATGGCAGAGAACCTTCGGATCGATGCCGGGAATATCCTCGTGGCTCCAAGAAAAAATGCTCTGCCTCTTCTTTACCAGCTTGATCATCTCCTCTTTGACCTCCTACCTCAGGGATTTATCGATTTGGACGATTTTTTCTGGCTCATCCTCATTGAGGACGATGGATTTTACCTCCTCATCGGACTCACCCTTCTTTAACTTAGTCTCATATCTTGGATTAAGGGTATCTATGTTTTATGTTGTAGTAGCCCTTTTGTATGCCTCTCTCTCCTTGGCTTCATTAAAGTAGCATTCGCGTACCTCAACCTGGTCACCCCGCACTTTCCCTACCCCATACGGAGTCGAGAATTTAATCTTTTGGTGAATCATTGAAGGAGTGACCTTAAATTCCTTGAGGGCTACTCCTCTGAGGATTATATTGTAGGCCGAGTAGACATTCTCATCCTTGACAAAGAAACTAATCTTCTTGATGAGGCATTTCGTTCAGTAATTTCCCATTCTGACTTCCAATTCATAAATCCCTAAAGGGTGTTCTTTCTCTCCCCTAAACCCGATGAGAGGTTGATGATACGACACTATCCTCTTCTTGCTAATACCTAAGACTTTGTAACAACCCCTAAACATAACGTCGACCGAGCTGTCATCGTCCACTAAAATCCTCGAAACGTCATAACCATGCAACAAAGTGGTGATAACTAAAAGGTCATCGTGCGGGGCTAGAATCCCCTTGAAATCCAGTTTTAAAAAAACACAATCATAGTATTCATATCAACTTTAGTTCTTTTTACCTTATTCAGATCTATGGCTACTAAATGCACTTCCTTAGGTTTGGGAGGGAGAGATTTGGCCTCTGCTATATGAGCATTTATATCGATAACTTCTTTTCCTCCTCCAGCTAATCCTCCACAGATCATATTAACCCTAAGAGAGATCGTATAAAGCCGATCTTTAGGATTAGTAATTGGGGGAGGCAAGTATGGGTTTGCTTTGTCATCATCATTCAAGTCATCGTTGTCTCGGCCTACTGAAGCATCAAACTTGCACTTATTGTTTCTCTTCTTCTTTCGAGTGTCGTCTTGGGCACCCTTGGAACTTCCCTTATCAACATACTTTCTCATTTTGCCAGCTTTCATCATTCGCCCAATCTCGTCTTTGAGAGAAAAACACTTGTCAATCGTATGGCCATGGTCTTGGTGAAATTCACACCACATATTTCTATTCCTCTTATGAGGAGGAGCCTACAGCTTCTCAGGCCACTTTAAAGACTAATCATTATTGATCTCATTCAAAATGTGCTCACAACTAATATTCAAAGGGGTGTAGTCTGTGAACTTGTCGTCCGCCGAACTTTTCTTGCCATCCTTATTTTTCTTGTGGAACTTGCCACCACTGCTTGTCCCGTTCTCATCTTCACCTTTGGTAGCCAATTCTGCCTCTGCATTCATGACCTTCCCGACTGTAGACAGGAGTTCGGACATAGACTTTGGAGGATCCTCTATAAGTTTCCAAAGTAATTTTCTTTTCTCCAGACCTTCCATTAGGATGGTCATGATAATACTCCTTTCATAATCCTCAACATCCAATTTCTCTTTGTTGAACCTCACTATGTACTCTCTCAGACTTTCATTCATCCCCTGCTTCACATACAACAGGTGGGTGGTCTTCTTCTGGGGCCTCACCCCAAAGAAGAAATTATGTATAAATCTTTATGCAAGTTGTTTGAAATTATTAATTAAATTTTTAGGGATAGAGGTAAACCATATATGAGCTGCTCTGATCAAGGTATTTGAGAAGGCACGACACCTCATCTCGTTTGAGACTGTGTAAATATTGACAGTTGACTGATACATCTCCACATGGTGGACTGGATTAGTGCTCCCATCATACTTTGGTGTGACCACTGGCAGCTTGAACTTAGCCTAGGTAGGATAACTCAAAATATTTTCCATAAAGGGGGAGCCTTCATTGTATCCCCTCTGCAAGGGGTCTCGGCTCTTCAGAATGTCCCTAATCTTATCCTCCAGCCTTTGAATAAAATCATTCCAGGGTCGTTCGACTGCTGCTATAAATTCAGCCTGGGCCATATTATCTTCAACCCCTTCTCTGCCATCTGGGTGAACCGAGGGCTCTCTGTCAACTGTTCTTTATCGGCTATTCAACTCTCACTACTCCTCATCTTGACCACGAGGAGGTCGGCGATTATCACATCTGTCCTTCCTTTTAGATCTAGCTATACTTCTGGACCTAGAGAGGAAATTTCTTAGGTCGTCTGCTATTGGTCCAAGCCTATTAAAGTCCTAACGCTGCCACTGCTTAATCAAATGAGGTACTGGTAGTAAGCTCGAGGAGCAGAAAATGAGCAAAAACTCAAACCAAAGCTCTTTTAATGGTGGTTCAAGATCAACCAAGGATGAGGTTGGACCACCACCAGAGAATTCGATAGAGAAGCATAGAAAAAGGGAAGAGAATGGCTATCTCGTTCCCACAGCCGACACCAGACTGATGATACCAGAATTGATATCACCATATCAAAGTGATGAGTATGTTCTAACCAGTACAACAATGGCGTATAACATATGTAGATATAAGCACATAAAGAGATGAGGCAAAGAGGAATAAAACACCAGATATAAGTGGTTCAGCCTTTTTATGGCCTACATCCACTGTGTGAGTGTGTGAAATCCAATAAAATGGGCTCTAATAGCCTCGGATACAAGCACACCAACTGTCTCTCTCTCTAAGCAACGATTTTTATAGAGTTTTAGTAGGGTTATGAATTTATGATCCCTTTACAAGGTAGAAAATGAGGTTTATATATAGTGCTTGGAGGAGGGGTGTAGTTTACCCTTAAGCATGTAATTTACATGTGCTTGAGGAGGCTCCCAATGACAAGTTGACACCTATCCCTCACACATGTAGCTAATAATTATGTAATATTCCCTCACGTGAGGGAATAATCATATTGCAGTACATTTGTCCACGTCGGATTTGCCATCCTGGAACCTTGTATTGCTCGTATTATAGATGTTGTCTAGAGGGGTCTCGGCCTGGCCGAGTATGAAACCCCCACATAGCTTTATTTGATATTCTGGTGGGAGCATGGTCTCGACTGAGCACGTCAGGCCAAGATGTGTCTCACAATTATATCACTAGGTCTCAGTCAAAATAGCGGACGAGACATGTCTTTACTAATGTAATGCTTCCTTGGAGTATTGGCTCATGACAGGGCCGAGAGCATGGATTTTATAGCCGAACCTAGTCCGGACGAGCCTTGGGTATAGTCTGTAGGATCCTTTAGAAACTCGATTGTGGACACTGCTAACCCTCATCCTAGGACGAGGTCACACTTGATCATATCACAATCTTTTTTAAAATTTCTGCGACGAGCACGGAGTCAAGCACCACTTTAGTTCAGTGGCGTATCCCCAAAACAACTGCCATGCAGAGGTCTCCGACAAAATGATGCTCCATGGCCTTAAAAAAGGTTGAAGAAGGCAGAAGGCACTTGGGTGGACGAGCTTCCTCATGTTGTCTGGGCATACCAACTATGCCCAGGAGACACACCGAGGAAACCCACTTTGCACTCATCTATGGAATGGAAGCTGTAATTTCGCTCGAAGCTGGTCTCTAGATTATAAGAACAAAGATAGTAAAAAAAAGGAAGAATGATGATGCCCTTCGCATTGAACTTGCCCGTGAAGACGAATGAAGAGAGAAGGCCATGATCAAGTTGGACTCATACTAGCAGCAGTTGTCGAGACTGAACAATAGGGGGATCAAATCGAGGAAGTTTCTAGTGGGGGATTATGTCCTTAGTAAAATTCTCGGTAGCGCCAGACATTTAGAAGTTTAGGGGAAGCAGATCCAAAATTGTTCCCCTTCAAAGATATCACCGAGTCATGACCCTCCTTGGTGACTTCGAAAAGATGATGGCGCAAATGTTTTAACAGACCTTGAAAGAAAATGCCCTCCGGTGGTTTCTGTCCCTTGAAGAATCCAGAATCCGTAGTTGGGAGGATGTCACCCCAGAATTCATGTCTTAGTACAAGTAGAATAAGGAGCTAGAGGTTATGCGCTGAGATCCAGAGCCTTTTAAATAAAATCCTGTCAGTAGCTTCATAGGAAGGAGGAGGGAGAAAGCTGCTATGATGACCATTACACCCTCTGAGGAGGCACAAGTCAGTATTATGAAGAAAAACTTCTTGCCTCATGTTCGAGCGTCCATGGGAGGACAGTATTACCCACACTTTTGAGCCCTTCTATAGGTTGGTGTAGAAATTAAGGAATGAACTACCAAAGTGGAATATAAACCAAAGAAAATGATGGGACAATTCACTCCCCGAAGTATGAGAAGCTTGCTAATGCTACAATCTTAACCATCAATAACATTTCCCAACCGGCTACCTGTTAGGTATATGAAAGTTTCCCTAATCCTACCAAGAAAGAGAACACTGAGCTCCATGCTCCCCTGTCCAAAGTCTACCAGTCCCTGTTAATCCGAAACCAAATCAAAACTTTGGACCCCCGTCCATTACCAAATCCACTCCTAAAAACTTCAAACCCAAAGCCCATTGCAATTTCCACCAAATCGCTGGTCATACCATCGACCAATGGTTTCACCTTAGAAATGTAATCCAAGGCCTAATTGACCGGGGTATCATCACCCCACCAGCCCTAAACCCAATACCACTCACAACCCACTTCCAACTTGTACCAATGCCATATTTTTAGAAAGCGACATAGAATCTGACCCACCTACTCAAATAGAGCCCAACAAAGTACCCATTATCATTATAATCTCATCCAAACCGCTCATAATTTGTCCATATTATCTCTTACACCCTACCTACTTCACTGATCAAGCTTTTTCACTCCTTATGAGGGCCTATATCACTGCTCGCACCCGATCTAAGGGGATAGACATGGAGTTACCAGCTGTATTGAACCAACTCTTAAAGTTTGGGCAGAAATTACCCACCGAGATGATTGTTAATTATACAAAAATTCAGTAGCTTGTTTATGGAAGCCTGAAAGTGGGCTCGGTAATCAGATGAATGGGTGGTACCTATTAAAGAAGTTTGTTTAGATAATGTGGTAAAAACCATGGCTGACATGTTTCGACAGACTAGTGAAATTTGTAACATTTTTGAATTACTCACTATTTTGAAGCTTCAAGGAGGGTTGGTCCCTTCACTCCTGCACCTCCCCATTAAGTGAGAGGATTTGTACGATAAAGCTATTGAGGTTATTGAATATATTGATTATTCTTGATAAGAGGACATAGTCTCCATCAGATGGGGGGATGATTTTGACAGTTCAGATGACAAACCAAGTTAGGAAGAAGACAGTCTAATAGCCAGCCTGTGTGGAATGATATCCTTCGAAGAACTGTTGGGGAAATCAATAAGATATTCATATAGCTCGTGGTAGATAAAGCCACAGGATTCCTATTCTTGCCCGCCTCAGTGAATCACATGACACGGTCAGGGAGACATTACACATACTTAATTCCTAATAAAATCGAAACAGATAAAGAAAAGGGAGTTACCGAAGAACTTCTCATGAAAAAAATGACCATTGAAGAGGGCAAAGTCCTTGACCAGCTCAAGAAGACCCAAGCCAATATCACCCTATAGGGGCTTTTCATGTCCTCTTAGTTGCACTGGAATGCCTTGATAAGACTACTCACTGGACCCATAGTCCCTCATTCCATTACTCCCAAAGAATCCATAAACATGGTTGGATCCTTGAACTCTTCCAAAGTCCTATGCTTTTCCAAAGAAGAAATACCAAAGATCGGCTTGATCATAATTATACCCACCATATCTCCATTGAAGTCTTGGGAAATATAGTCCCACTTTCACTTGTTGATAACGGATCGACCCTTAATGTTTGTCCTCTCAGAACCTTTAACTGTTTAGGACTAAAAGTCAATGATTTGACTCCTACTATCGCCGCCATGCGCGCTTATGATAATACCAATCGAGAAGTAATGGGTTCCATAAAACTCACACTAGGGGATGGACCTATTAATCCTATCTTTGAGTTCCAATTCATTGACATACCTACATTCTTTAATCTACTCCTTGTCCGTTCATGGGTCCATAGCATCAGAGGAGTGTCTTCTTTTCCTTAAAAAAAATTAAAGTGCTTTGCCAAAGGTTAGGTTATCACCATTTTAGGGGATGACAACAGTACAGACAATGCCATCACTAGCAATCCAGCATGGGATGAATGATATGCTCCTCTCTGACTTCAGAGTTGATCCACTTCCCCTTTTAGCAGGAGATAATGTCAAAGATCGAGTCTGTTTGGAACACAACCCTCATGACAACATCAATGTGATTCATATGTTTAAGAATATGCACTTCATGCCCGAAATAGGGCTAGGGCGACACCAGTAAGGGATCCTAGAGCCCATAGTCCAAAAGAAAGCCTTCCCCTATGTGGCTTGGGTTACCAGCCTTTAATAGAGGAATTTAAATCGCCTTTCCAACCATGACTGAAGAAGATTAAAAAAATAAAAAGATTGTTTAAAGAGACTCTTTGAATGGAAGATTTGTCAAGGAGGGTAAGACTTCCCCTTCTGTGGCTTCCCTGAATCGTGGTACGACCATATTGATAAAAAAATGAAACCAGAGATGGAAATATTTTTTTACGACAGTAACTCTTGGGCTGAAGACTATAAATATGAAGTGCAACCTCTCGCCAAGAAAGTCATGATAGTTACCAAGGACTCCGAGGAAAGTCATTTTGAAGAATCATTATACCTGCAGACACTGGGGCTGAGTCTTTGCATGATCCACTCAGATGTTGTGCCATCAAATCTGCCCACTCAAATTAAAGCTGCTGATATACCCCTCCTCAACTGGAATGCCATACCAGTTGAACTTACTTAAATCCAACCTGACCCTGCTATTTTCCCTATCTAAGTCTTTTCACATAATGTTGTTTTTCCTCTTGCTGATATCAATTTAACTGAGACCTCTTTTGACAAGGTTCTCAATGCTATTTTTCTTGAAAATGAAATAAATGAGGATTTCGAATGTCTTGCTCTGCCTTGCATTAATTGTCTTGATTATAATCAAATCTTTGATGATGATGATTTTAAAAATGAATAATTCTTAGCTGATCTTAATAAGGAGAATAATAAACAACATAATTGCATCCAAATTAATGATGATGTGACTCTTGTTATTAATATCGGTTCTAGTAGCCATCAGTAGGAGACCAGGATAGGGTCCACCCTTAATGAGTATGAGTGCATGCAATTTGAAGATCTACTGAGTGAATTCATGGATGTCTTCGCATGGTCCTATGATGACATGCCCTATATTCTCAACATAAGATCCCGACATTCCAAGAATACAAGTCGGTCAATTAGAAGCTAAGGAAACTTCTTCGCCCTGATGGACCAATGCTGCATGGAGGTAGAAGGCCCACTGAATGGTTGATCAAAGTCAAATAGTAAGTGACCAAGCAATTGAACGTGGGTTTCATTCATATAGTTGAGAATCCTACATGGCTCGCCATTATTATCCCCATTCCGAAGTTGGGAGAAGACGACCGCATGAGCTTCGACTATCGGGATTTGAATAAAACATCTTCAAAAGATAATCACCCATTACCCAACATCGACATGATCGTGGATAACACAACTATCCGTGCCCTCAAATCATTTTTTAATGGATTTGTTGGATATAACTAGATCAAGATGCACCCTAACCATTAGGAAAAACTCGCTTTCATCACTCGATGGGGAACTTTTTGCTATAATATTATGTCATTTAGACTCAAGAACACTGGGGCTGCCTACCAAAGGGTTGCCTCAACCATCCTACACAACCTTATTCACGAGGAGGTTGAAGTATATGTAGATGACATGATCATGAAATCTAAGACTTGGAAATGTTATATTCCCCCCCTTCGAAAGTTCTTCGAACGACTGTGACAATAACAGAGGCGGCTAAATCCATAAAGTGCCTTTATTGTGTTATGAAAGGAAAACTCTTAATCTAAGCAGAACCTACCAAGCTAAAAGCCATACACTAGATTCCACCACCACGGACGGAGAAGGAAGTCCGAGGATTCTTGGGTAAACTATAGTAGAACAGTCACTTCATCAACCAACTGGCTTCTATCGATGAACCGATTTTTAAAATTCTCTGAAATGAATCAACCAAAGTATGGAATGAGGCTTGTTAAGAAGCCTTTGACTGAATTAAACAATACCTCACCCGACCTCCGGTGCTAATGCCTCCGTATCCAGGTGTCCCCCTCCTCCTATACTTGATCATAACAGATATTTCAGCATGGGCTTTGCTAGCCCAATAAATCAAATAATCCTACATGGAAAGAGCCATATATTGCACTAATCAAAAATTAGCCTCATACGAAGTCAACTACACCACTTTGAAGAAAGTGTGCGTCACCCTGGTATAGGTCATGCAGAAGTTACGACACTACATGATTGCTTTTCCCACCAAACTTCTATCCTGTATGGATCCCATCAAATACTTTCTAGAGAATCCCTCTCTGTGCATCCGAATGGCCCATTGGTTGATGATGCTAGCCGAGTTCAATATTGTGTATGTTACACTGAAGTCCATGAAAGGGAGAGTCATCTCCGACTACCTTGCTGATTACCCCATGGAAGGGATCGATGTTTGGGCCTCTGAATTCCTTAATGAATACATTATCTGCACCTTTCAGGAGGGCCTTAGATGGCAAATGTACTTTGATAAACTGCCAACAAAAAATGATACGACATTGGGATACTCCTGATCACCCCTAATGATTCTCACACCGCCATTGCCATCAAACTATACTTCCCTTGCACCAACTACATGAATGAGTATGAGGCATGCACTATAGGCCTTAATATTTCCCTCAAGAAAGGAATGCAATACTTAAACGTCTATGGAGACTCTTCCCTTATCATCAGCCAAATCCTCAAAAAATGGAAAGTCAAAGATGAGAAGCTCGAACCCTTCCATTCCCACTTAGAAGAGCTGACCTCCCAGTTAAAAAAATGTCACCTTTCACTACCTGCCTTATGAAAAGAACAACCTAGTTGATGCCCCTGCTACCTTGACCTCCATAGTCGACTTTCCTGAGGGAATAACAATGGCCCCTTTCTTAGTTCAGAAACAAGCTATTCCCACCCACTGCTACCACACTGAACTCGTCACTGAGGAAGATTCTGATATGGCTGGGTTATGGTACTATGACATTTGGAACCTCCTCAAACATGGTAGGTATCCCCAAGAGGCAGATAAGAAAGATCGCGTGACCATTCGCGAACTGGTTGCCGAGTATATCATTGTAATACTCCGTGAATTTTGAGTCATAAAAATCTTTGTTAAATTAAAAATTTCAAAAAAATATTTTTTGGAATCTATTTAATTTTGGTATGTAAAAATGTTGATTTTCTAATATAAAAATAAGCTTTTAAGTGGAATTTAAATCGGGATTAAATTTGGGAATTATAACTTCTTGTATAAAAATCGGGGGGAGAATTTGACCTAAGGAGAAAAAAATAAATAAAAATAATCGACCGCCCGATCGAATTAAATTTTTTGGACCTGCTTCGTCTCGCCTTCAGCTACAACATATTAAAATTTTAGCTAATTCCAACGATTCGATCATCAGTATTGTTTTTTAGTGTTTGTGTTTGATTGAGACTCAAATTATTTTTGGTATATAAACATGTGATGGATTTATGACTCTTATAACACATTTTAGCCTTCTTAAAAATTAATAGCCTTCCATAATTTTATTCTTTCTCGTCTACAAAACCTAAACTCCATCGAACATAACTTTCAGCCCAAGTTCAAAGATCTAAATCAAGTTTTCTCAAGATCGTCCAAGAACGCGTCTTAATTATTTTCGAGAGAGGAACGCAACTGTAATTAGAATTTCAAGGAAGAATTTTATGAGTTTTCAAGTGATGATTTTAGGGTACGGAGTTTACACAGTATGCTCCTCTAATTCTCTCGAGAGTATTTTCTTATATCTCAGTTATTTGTATTTTTCTTGAAATGTTGTGGTATGCATTGGAATCCTATGTGTTATTCGATTGAGATATTGTGTACTTGTTTATTTGGGCATGGTGCCATG
Organism: Sambucus nigra; assembly: GCA_949130495.1. NCBI lineage: Eukaryota > Viridiplantae > Streptophyta > Magnoliopsida > Dipsacales > Adoxaceae > Sambucus > Sambucus nigra. Next base: position 476,605,643 of record OX422212.1, read on the forward strand.
AAATTTTAATGTCGCATTGAAATGGTCACCCGTCAAAAGTCCAATGGACGGAATGAGTATTTAAGAAGCCTAGGTGAGTTGAGGTGAGGTCTAGTGACCTATTGGTGTCTTATTGAGAAATAAATTGCTACAATGCTTGAATGTCGCATTGGACTGGTATACAGTTTCGTATTGTTTCATTTTTTCACCGTTATTGTGTTGAACATCTATTCTTGTCATATTATGTACTTCTCCGTTCTTTTTTTTTTGCGGCAGGTAAGCATGGATTTGGACGTTATTGATTTTTTTAAGGATATTAAGAGCACGACACTTTGAGAATTTTATTTTTGTATAAATTGGCAGTATAAATATTTAGGGAGCTTGGCGTTATTTTTAGTGGAATTAAAATTGTAATTATTTGGAGGTGTATTTTACCTAGCCTTGTTGTTAGGAGACATCTTAGAATGACGTGTAAATTTCGAATTGGACGTTATGTATTTTAATGACCTGTCATATATATATTTTTGTGGAATATAGATGCACTATATGGATTCTTGAGGATTTGTTTTAGTTTTAATTGTAGTAGCGCCTCGATTTCCTCGGGGTGTTACATATGGTATCAGATCTTAGGTATACAACAAACCTCGGATCTTCGAGTTTGGGTTTATCATACGTGTTAGTTATGTTTCTTGGAGATATGGCGCTTTGTGTTAAGGCCGTTGTTGGCATTGGGATTAGAAATAGTAATCTTGTTGTGAGGATCCTTAGAGTTGATTTTGAAAACGATAATTATTTGATAGATCGTTAGTACAAATTTTGGGCATATCTAGTATCGATATAGTGATGTGATTTGATTTGAGAATTTAAGCTTGCGATGTATTTTGGACATAGAATTGAGTGGTGATTCGTGAGAGAGCATGGTACACCGTTATTTTCATAGTTATGCGTATATATATAGTTAGCATATATATATATATATATATATATATATATATATATATATATATATATATATATATGTGCGTGTAGGATTGGGTGTATGGGCACCCAATCGTAGCATTTCAAGGGTAGGCATAAGTAAGTCTTATTTTATTTGCGCGACTTTACGTTTGATATTTACGCTTCGTCGAATTTCGAGGACGAAATTCCTGTATTGGTGGGGGGGTATGTAATATCCTGTGATTTTTGAGCCGTAAAAATCTTTGTTAAATTAAAAATTTTGGAAAAATAATTTTTGGAATCTATTTAATTTTGGTATGTAAAAATGTGGTTTTTAAATATAAAAATAAGGTTTTAAGTGAATTTAAATCGGGATTAAAATTTGGAAAATATAACTTTTTGTATAAAAATAGGGGGAGGATTGGACCTAAGGAGAAAAAAAAATAAATAGCACTATTCGACTGTCAGATCAAACTGAATTTTTTTGAGCAGCTTGGTCTTGCCTTCAGCTACAAACATTAAAATTTCAGCCAATTACAATGGTCCGATCGTCCGTAATATTTTTTTAGTGTTTGTGTTTGATTAGGACTCAAATTCTTTTTGGTATATAAACATATTACGGGTTTAAGACTCTTAAAACACATTTTAGCCTCTAAAAAATTAGTAGCCTCCCATAATTTCATTCTCTCTCATCTACAAAATCTAAACCCCATCGAACACAACTTTCAACCCAAGTTTGAAGATATAAATCAAGTTTTCTCAAGATCGTCCAAGAATACATCTTTATTGTTTTTGGGAGAGGAACACAACAGTGTAATCACAATTTTGAGGAACAATTTTATGAGTTTTCAAGTGATGATTTTAAGGTACGGGGTTTACACAATATGCTCCTTTAATTATCTCGAGAGTATTTTCTTATTTCTCAATTATTTGTATTCTTCCTGAAATTTTGTGGTATTCATTGGAATCCTATGCGTTATTCGATTGAGATATTGCGTAGTTGTTTATTTGGGTATAGTGCCCCGAAATTTTAATGTGGCACTGAGAATGGTCACCCGCCAAAATTCCAATAGACGGAATGAGGATTTAGGAAGCCTAGGTGAGGTGAGGTCTGATGACCTATTGGTGTGTTGTTGAGAAATAAATTGGTATAATGCTCGAGTATCGCATTGGACTTGTATACAGTTTCTTATTGTTGCATTTTTTCACCGTTATTGTGTTGAGCATCTATTCTTGTCATATTGTGTACTTTCCCATTCGTTTTTTAATGGTAGGTCAGCATGGATTTGGACGTTACTGATTTTTTTGAAGGATATTAAGAGCACGACATTCTGAGAATTTTATTTTTGTATAAATTGGTAGATCTGCCTCACAACCCCTAGGCACCAGATATACCCAAACTCATGCACTATGAACCTCTATATCTGCGCATGTAGGACCGTCACCCCAGTATCCCATGGAGTCATCATTAGGGGTATAAGGTCACCTACAATCCCCAACAGAGAATCAATATTTACTCAAGAAACGAAAATGCATAGAAAAACTTAGAAAAGACAAAAAGATAACTTGGTCACTCTCTATGGAATTTAGAACCCTCCGTACGTTTGCCTAAGAAAAAGACTGGTTTGACTGTCGGTTGAACTTTTACCACCGTAACATCCGATAGAAGTCCTTCAGTCTTCATCCTTCAGAGGCATCAACGCTGCATTGCGCCCAATCACCTCATAGAACCACGTCTACAAAATATAGGGATCGGTAAAAAAAAGAAAAAAAGAAGAATGCAAGGAAATGCATAAAAAGTAAAATAGATCCAAAGTTAGCTCCAAAAGGTACGTGGCCCTCGTAAAAGTCTGCCGATAGCACCAACTAAAAGCATTTAAAGAGGATAAAGGGAAGCCAAAGTTAGGCTCCCCTAAATATACAACTGGACCTTGGAAATCATCATCAAATACAACAAGAACCAAAGATGGACAACATCGCCACCAAAAAGCCTCCCAACAAAATAAAAATAAAAGATAGAATGTCTGTCTCACATGCCGGTCGTCGCTCATAACCACCCTCATCCTTAAGAGCGTCTCCCTCAAAGAAAAAATGTGGATAAAATCCCTAGTCACGATCCTACCCACGTCCCACAATGCTGTCTGCATCGCCTCTGGTGTCACCCTTAAATTGACATCCAACACTATTTGGAAACCCTCACAATCCACCGCATAACCTGCTGAACATCTATGGGAGTAATAGTCATCTCCTCGAAGACAGGATGAAAATTATGGGTAGTATCCCACCACCTAGAGTACATAACACCATAGTAGAACACGGTGTCTCAATTAAAGCCTATGCCCAATGGTCGAAACCGGCGTATGAAACCATCCAGCGTACCACATAAGGGAGATTTTCCCGAACCTCCTTCATCCCCATCGTCCCCCGAGATCGAATGCAAATACAAAAGAAGAAGAAAAACCCTTTATCATAACAAAAAACAAAGAAAAAATAAATTGGAATACCAAAGGTCACCTTACTTACAAAGCCACTAAGGTTCTTCACCATAGATCAATTGTGATATGCAAACTTGTGTAATAGTATATGCTCATCAGCTACATGCTCAAATAAATCAAAGGCATTTTCATTGCCCAATGCAAGGGGCACCCTCGACCGCCACTCCATGCCAACCCATTCATTAAGACTAGCCACTCATTGTTGTACCCTCGCTTGAAGAACAAGTCATTTGAAGTCTTAAAGCAAAAAGGACATGGGAACGATTTTTAGAGAGAGAAAGCATAAGATTCAAACACTTGAAAGTATGAAAAATGGGGAGGGGTTGCCCCTTTTTATAGAAGGTTAAATGGTCTGCCGATCGACAGCCCTCGGCCCATACCGATCGACAACTGCCTTTTCCTCTTCCCAAGGAAGCCCAGGAGTCCGTGCCATTACCAATTGGCACCCCCAAGCCTGAAAATATGGAACATCATTTTCCTTAAGAAAACCATTTTTGGAACACAAGACCCTTACAAACTCATAAAATCCCCAGTAGGATTAGTCTTACATTCTTATCCTCAACATACTACACAACAGAATCAATAATACGCCTACATTCAAGTCTATTACGAATCCCCAGACAGGATCCCGATATTAAATATTCCCTTCTGGACTTTTGAGACAACACAATTCCCAAACGGAACCCCAAGCGCACCTGCACCCCCAAGATAATTTAAATTTTCCAAGAGAGTTATGCCCCGCGCTATAACTTTAGTCCTTAGAATTGACCTCGACCCTCAGAATTGGTCGTTATTAGCCTCGACCCTCAGAATTGGTCACTACAAATTTAGGTCCTCAGAATTGATCTCGACCCTCAGAATTGGTCGATATAACTTTAAGTCCTCAGAATTATACTCGACCCTCAGAATTGGTTATCCCAACTTTAAGTCCTCAGAATTGACCTCGACCCTCAGAATTGGTCATCCCAACTTTAGGTCCTTAAAATTGGTCTCGACCTTCAGAATTGGTCGCTACAACATAAGGTCCTCAGAATTGACATAGCCTTTAGAATTGGTTGTCATGACTTTAGGACCTAAAAATTGAACTCAACCCTTAGAATTGGTCGTCCCGACTTTAGGTCCTCAGAATTGACCTCGACCCGTAAAATTGATCGTCACAACTTTAGGTCCCCAGTATTGACCTCGACCGTCAGAATTAGTCGTCCCGACTTTAGGTCCTCAGAATTGACCTCGACCCTCAGAATTGGTCGCTATAACTTTAGATCCTCAAAATTGACCTCGACCCTCAGAATTGGTCACTACAACTTAAGGTCCTTAGAATTGACCTCGATTTTAAAAATTGGTTGTCACAACTTTAGGTCCTCAGAATTGAACTCGGTCCATAGAATTAGTCGTCAAAAATTTTGGTCCTTAGAATTAACCTAGACCCACAAAATTTATCATCACAACTTTAGGTCCTCAGAATTGACTTAGCCTTTAGAATTGGTTGTCATGACTTTAGGTCCTCAAAATTGAACTCAGCCCTCGAAATTGGCCATCCAGACTCCCTCAGAATTGACTTCGACCCACAGAATTGGTCATCACAACTTTAGGTCCCCATAATTGACCTCGACCCTCAAAATTAGTCGTCCCGAACTTAGGTCCTCAGAATTGTACTCGACCCTCAAAATTGGTTGCTACAACTTTTGATCCTCGAAATTGACCTCGACCCTCAGAATTGGTCGAAACAACTTAAGGTCCTTATAATTGACCTCGACTTTCAAAATTGGTTGTCACAACTTTAGGTCCTCAGAATTGACCTCGATCCATAGAATTGGTCGACACAACTTTTGGTCCTTAGAATTGACCTCGACCCGCAAAATTTATCACCACAACTTTAGGTCTTCAAAATTGACCTCGACCCTCAGCATTGGTCATCCAACCTTTAGGTCCTTAAAATTGACCTAGGACCTCAGAATTGGTCGCTACAACTTAAGTCCTTAAAATAGAACTCAACCCGCTGAATCATCACCCCCAGCATCACTTTAGTCCTTAGATTTGTACTCAACCCACTGAATTGGTCTCCCTAGCCCCTTAGAACCAATCTCAACACATCTTCAACCCACTGAATCGACCATTCTCTTCCCCTTAGATCCTCAGAATTAACCTTGACCCACTGAATCTGTCATCTTCATCCCCCTTAGGTCCTTAGAATTGACCTCAACTTGCTGAATTGGTCACCCTCGTCTCCTTAGGTCCTTAGAACTGACCTCAGCCCTCCGAGTCGGCCAACCTCATACTCTAGGTCCACATAATTGACATAAAATCCTCTCTACCAATGTCGACATGGTATCTATCATTCTATGTCCTTCACTTATTCCAAACTCGCCTATCAAGGGGCTCTCTGTAGACATCCCATCCTAGGACCCCCCTAAGCACCTCCTTAGGTCCCTAGAACTCACTTACCATCGAGCAGTTCTGAGGCCCTTTTGACTTCGATTAACTTCCTCGCCTAAGTGAAAGCTTAATGAATCTTCAAAGGGCTCTAAATCCCCTTCCCAACGGTCTATCCCGTGTATGAATCAGCCTTGCAGTTTTGATAAATGGTCCATTTTACTATCAAAAACTAATCTGGAGGCTATCAGGTGCTCTCGAACCCCATTTAACTCTGATAAACTTTATCTCTTGATTAGAAGCTCAATGAATCTTTCAAAAGACTCCACCTTTCAAATGATCTACCCCATGCGTGAATCAACCTTACGATACTGATGAACGATATGTTTTACTATCGAAAACTGATCGCGAGGCCATCGAGCACTCTCGGGCCTTATTTGACCCCGGTCATCTATCCATCTTGAATGAAGCTCAAGAATATTCAAAGGGATCTAAATCCCCTTTCCAATGGTCTACCCACGTGTAAATCTGCTTTATAGTACAGATGAATGAGCCATTTTACTCCAAAGGATCATCGATCACTTTCAGACCCCTTTTTATCTTGGTCAACTATCTGAACCGAATAAATTTAAATGAAATATCTAAGGTCACTGAATAACCTTTCCAACGATCCATCTCATGCATGGATCGGCCTTACAATTCGGACGAACGATCCTCTTTCCTTTAAAATTTTCCTATATAGTGACCACGAGTGCTTTTGGTCCCTATTTGACCTCGATTAACTCCTAAACCCGAGGTGGCTTAATGGATTCTTATAGGGATCTGAATACCCTTTCCAACGGTCTTCCCCATGCTCGATTTTGAGTTACGGTTCATATTTTATGACCCTTTTTTGTAAAATCTATCTCAAACTCCTGAATGGCACTCGCAGAACCCTGCTAATCGGTAGTGTGTCTAGGGTTCTATGCCGATAGGAAGGTCAAGGACCCTCTCGATTGGCACCCCCCTGGCCCTATAAATAGAGGCCATGACTTCACTTTGAAAGTCACTCTTGAATATTCTGCTCATCAATTCAGAGAACATTCTCTCGAATTCAGAGTTGTTCCCCTCTTAAAAAGCCTATGTCCCACATTCCTTCAATCTTTTTCATACTCCATTTAGTAAATTCTCACCCATCTCCTCATACCACCATCACCTCACTATGAGATCAGTTAATCTATAATTAATATCCACTTCAAGTCTTCATAAGGAGGTCCAATTATCCATCATTGTCTTTAAATTCTCTTATTTTAGCATTAGTTTCATTATTTCTAGTTTAACGCTTTATTTCATTACATCACACACCTTAATCTCAATCCTTTATTATTAGTATTTGCACATACTTTATTCTCATAAAAAACCCAAAACAGGAAAAATAGGGTTTACCTATAAATTCCAAAAGAGGAATTCTAACTACACATCCTCATACATGAAGAACATTTATCTCTACACACACATATAAGAGAATTCCACCAATTTAGATTTATGGGTTAAACACCACCCTATGTAATTTTTGGACTATGTCGACTTTGATGCCCCTTAGGCTACATAGGTGTCTTGGGTAAATCCCTAGACTCAAGTCCTCACTTATACACATTTGTTACCATATTTTTATTAAAAATATTCTTAATGGATTTTATATGTTTGCATGTTTGTGTCTTGTCCGATGCATACATTCGTTCTTGTATAACGACTTGTGATTTGACAAACACTTACAATATATTTCGAATTATTATTTTGGGAATGAACTCACTCTGTCCTCTTTCATGATGCGAGTTGGGTGATTCCATTATCCATCTATGTTATGCACATTTTAAGGACATAATTTTATAAATGTCCATTTAGAATCTAGGAATTTTCTATGTGTCCTAAATCATAGAAAGTATGCCCTATACCGCTACATTCAACAAGTCAACACGATCATCCATGACGGCCTCTATCCGAATCTGAAGCTTCACGCACCCAACATCTTCATACATGCGTAGTGCACAACATTGAAAAATGCGCAACGTGGGTCTTCAATCATTCCCACTAACTCCACTCGCTAAAATGGTATAATGTTTAATTTGGAGTTTTTAATGTTTTCGTATTTATTTGGTATTTTTTTTAAATGTTTCTATCAAATTAAATCGGGTTTTCTATGTCGAAAATAATTTTTTCATTCCTGTTGGCGAACTTAGTTTTTGACGCTTCAGTCATTCAAATGACTAGTCCATGTCATTCAAACGACATGATGATGTCATTCAAACGACCTCATCAAGCGACATTGCATGTCACGAGATAGGTCACTCAAACCTCGCTTGAAGAAGTCGTCAAATGAACCCGTACTATTTTGGTATTTTTACCTCGTTTGATCAGTAGCGCGATGAGGGATTAAGCGACATCTAATTTCATTCGAGGGACCATGCTGACTTAATTTTTTTTTATAAATACATGTTTCTAAAACTAGGTTTTTTACGTCTTTACAACTCCGGTTTATGCAGAATAGGTGCCATCTTAAGACTTCATATTTTGAGTTTTAAATCCTTTTTGATTCACGAAAACGTCCCAAATATCTATGTGAATCATTTAAAACCCTTGTTACTCATTCTACTTATTTGGAGTAACCCTTATGGAGAAGAAGGCTGTCTCTCTATTACTGGCCATTGGAACTCTTGCGAGATCTCTTGTCGACGACAATGAACTGACTCCTGCGGGTATTCGTGTGTCACAACAAGCTGTATTTCTCTGTATTTGTAAGTCATTACATAATATAGTGAAATAAAAATAATTTCCCTTTAGGGGGATTTTTCCTCAAATCTATGTTTTTGATTGTGTGCATGCTTGATTACGTATATTCTGCTAATCACAATTATATGCATGAGCTAGGGTTTTAATTAAAATTTGGGCATAAAATTGGAATTTAATTAAATAAGTTTATTCATTGATTGCAAGCGCACTCTCAAATTGGTATTAGAGCCAATTATACAATTATACCGTGCAATTTTTTCGCAAATGTTTTCTGGATATAAATTTTTGTCTAAAAATTGATTTTTGAAAAACGCAAGCTCAATGGAAAACTTGTATAATCAAGTGCCAATCTATGCATATTGAAAATTCCATATGAAATCTCATTTAAAGGCCATTGATGAACATGTATGGGTTGTATGTGAAAGAGGGTGGACTCCTCCCACTATCACTGCTAATAATGTCATAAATCTTAACCTAGTGACAGACTGGACCGATGATGAATTTAAATGGAGCACATATAATTCTCCTGGGTTACGTGCAATTTCTGGAGCCATCACCCCTAGCGAGTTCCGACGCATCATGACGTGTACTACGTCAAAAGAAGCATATGATATTCTTCAACTTACCCATGAAGGCACTATTGCGGCTAAAGAATCTAAATTGCAAAATCTAGATACTCAATGTGAAATAATTACCATGCTTGAATCTGAGTGTTTTGATGAATTCTATGCTCGTTTATATGATGTTATTAATACTAGTTTCAATCTTGGTGAGCAAGTTCCTGATGCAAGAGTAGTTAAAAAGATTTTGAGAACATTATCTAAGTTTTTTATCCTTAAAGTCACTGTGCTGAATTCTTTAGGAAATTTGATCAGTCTTAAATTAGAAGAACTGGTAGGAGAACACCAAACACATGAAATTGACATGTTTCCTAATAGGATTAAATCAAAACATAAAGGGTTAGCACTTAAATCCCATGCTAGAAAGAGTGAGGGGTCAGCTAGAAAGAAGGGTGAGTCGTTTAAGAGAAAATAGGAAGAGACGTCAAATTCAGAGTTTGATTTTGATGTAGATGATTTGGCTTTGTTTGCAAAAAAATTAAATAAATTTATCGAATTGAAAAATAATGGCAGTTTCAAAGATAAAAAGAATTTTGAGAAAAATAAATCTGTAACGAAAAATGAGAAAGATAAAAAGGACATGCCTAAAAGAGACGAAGAGAGATGTTATGAGTATGACGGTAGAGGTTATAAGGCTTTCGAGTGTCCAACTAGGTTGAAACGTCATGACAAAGGCAAAGCTTCTTTAAATGCCTCCCTTAGTGGCGACAATGAGGTCGAGTCGGTGGATTCTGGAGATGAGTCATCGTATGAATATAACTTCACCGTATTCATGGCTAATCATGCGAGTATTGACAGTGCACCTCACGATAATGAGTAAGCTACTTCACAGGAACACCTCGACAGTGAAAGCAAAGTGAGTGAGGGGGAGTATGCTGCAAGTGAGAGCGAGAGTGATCTACGACGCGCCTATGCTGATTTGTATGCCGATTAATTTAAAATTAAAAAGTGTAAAAAAGCGTTAACTCTTAGGATAATTAACTTAGAAAAGGATTTAGGAGAGACGAGAGAGAGAGAGAGAGAGAGAGAAAGAGAGAGAGAGAGAGAGACTATTTGGAGAGAGAGTTATATTGAGAAAAAGAAAGGGGACTTGACCAAGTAAGTGGCTAGTCTTACGAGTGAGATCCATTCCTCCCTGGAGGCTCAGAAGAAACTTGAAACCCTTATGGCCCAACTCATTCATGACCTTGAGTGAGCTCGGGAGGTCAAGGTAAAGATAGAAGTCAAATCTGGAACGATAGGAAAGATGTTCATCGCCCCTGCTTTAGGGCTTGGTGAAAGGAAGGAAATAGGTTTTAATGGTGCTTCCGCATCTCATGTTACATCGAAACCAATTCTCGAGTTTACTAAAAATCCATACAACCATCGACCAAAACCCCAAAGAAGAGTTTAACTAAGAAAAGCAAACCAAGGTCGGCTTAAGACTCTGTTTTTTTGTACATACTGTAAGAGGAAAGGCCACCTTAGGGTGTTTTACTATAGTTTGGGTTGGACATGATCTACATTTTCTCTGCCACATACCACCAGCGATCTTATTAGTCTTAGAGACTAGGTTGAGTTTCAAGTCACCACATCTTAGAGTTTAATGGAAGAGTTCCAATGGATGTCTTTGCCGTTAGCGGATACTTCCAAAATACCGGCTAGAACCAACAATAAAAAGGGAAAACATAAGGTTACCACTTCTTAGATACCTAAGCATGACGTAAAAGCCCTCATTGTTCATGTTGCTCTTAAAGCCCATAATACATCACAGTGGTATTTCGATAGTGGGTGCTCCAGGCACATGACAATTGACGTTTCACTTTTTACCTACTTAGAGGATCGTAAGGAAGGTAAAGTCATTTTTGAAGATAGAATCAAGTCTAGCATAGTAGGACGAGGTACAATTGAGATACCAGGATTTTCTAAGATAGAGAATGTTTTGTACCTTTGAAAACAAACCTTCTCAGCAATAACCAGTTGTGTGATGTTGACCTTGCATAAAGTTTGACCGGAACGATTGTAATGTTTATGATTAAGACAATAAACTTCTATTATAAGGGGTAAGGACTGAAGATAATTGTTATGGGATTATGCCCAAGTCCTCATTTTTCTGTAAAAATGCTAAGATCGCTCATATAGTTATATAGCATCAACGTTTAGGTCACATGAATTTTATAGATTTGGAGAGATTAACTAAAAAGGACCTAGTACATGGGTTTTCGTCACTTGGGAAGCCGACTTTTGTGGTTTGTGGACCCTACCAGTTGAGAGATTAGGTACATAGCCCCCATAGGAAGTTAAATTCCATTACCACTTCATGAGTGCTTGAGTTAATTCACATGGATCTTATGGGTCCTACTCGTACTGAGAGTTTAGGTGGTAAAATGTATATCCTCGTGATGGTAGATGATTTCTCTCGTTAATCCATAGTAGGTTTTCTAAGAGAGAAATGCGATGGTGTAGAGTTTCTTATGACAAAGTACCGTGTCCTATAAAATCAACACGATGTCACTATTAATAGAATGCAAAGAGACAATGATACTGAATTTAAGGAAGCAAAGGTGGATCGTTATTGTGATAGCCTCAGGATCAAACATGATATTTTGACCATGAAGACTCCTCATCAAAATGGGATTGTTGAGAGGAAGAATCAGACGATTCAGGAGATGGATAGATCTATGCTTCTAGGTCATAAAGTTACTAGGAGATTCTGGGTTGAGGAGGTGTCTACCGCATACCACATGGTGAATAGGGTATATCTTCATCCACATAATGCCTTATGAATTATGGAATCGAAAGAAGCCTAACTTATCATAATTCCATTTGTTGGGGAGAAAATGCTACATCCTATGAAGCACCTTATACTCTTGACTCACTTGAGTCTATTTTGTATAAGTTCTCATCTAGTTTGGAAATAAAAATAAAATTGAGTCCCATCCTAGAAACCAAACAGCCTCAAACCTTCTATTCTTTTTATTCCTCTTAATCTAAGGTATATTTACCAACACTCACACACATTATTATTGCATTCATACATTGCATATTGCATATAATTGGTTATGTGTGTATTGAGTGTATTAATTTCCCTTAATTTGAATTTGAATAATTTTTTGGGAATTTTTAATGATTTTTAAAATAATTTTTTTAATTAAAATTGGTTTTAAAAGTCTTTGGGGTCAATCTGTAATTTTGAATTGATGATTTTATTTCTGGAAGTTCACTAGGGTAGAAACCGAAAGCGCTAGAGACTTTAAGGTGTTTGTGTAATTATTTTCAAAATGCGCGTTTCAGCCTTAATCTCAGCCTTACACCTGTCAGCCTGATATCGGTCCATTTTGTGTTTCTTCTGAGAGACATAAGCCTCACTCATTTCCTGCCCATGGATTTTTTTTAATCAATGATCTGCATGTGTTCTGTCTTAATCCATGTGAACCTCTCTTAAGCCAATCAAAAGAGCTTTAATCCACCACGTCTCTTATATCGTTGGATCAAAGTCAACTGCTGTAGACTAGATCGTAGCGCTTGATTTTGAACCTCGTTATCGAACCTTCTCAGTCCCCTATATAAGGAGCCTTACTCTCAGCCATTTAGAAGCTTTTGCCACATCGTCATTTCTAGATAGAGAAGAGAGTAGAGAGAGAAGAGAGAAAAGAGAGAGAGAGTTAGAAACCCTAACCCTAAATCATCCAAAACACCTTTCAAACCCTAATCTCTTTCAAAACTAGTTATATACCAAACACAACCTTGAGTGTTTGAGAGTTTGAGAGTTGGTTTGTTAAGTTGTTTCGTGCTGTAACCTCTTTGTTTTAAGATCTTGTTTTCAACTTAAACATTAAGTTCCGATCTGTGTTTCTTATTCATAGAAATCATAGAGCTGAACAGTTTATGTTATATTTCACACAGATCTGCATTTATTATTTCTCATCTTGAGAAATTTGTTGTTGATTCTTTTTCTGTAAATGTTTTCATACTCAAAATCAACAATAACATTTTCTATTTCTAGTTCTTTTGAAACAAGACCTTTGACCTAGTTGGAATCGCACATGGTGGTTTTAAATCTCAAAAATATTTTCAAAACCCTAAGATTGATTAAGATCTTGATACGTCTTCTGAGTAAGATAGTTGTGAATTCTGGGTTAATCTTAAAGTTCAAATAAGGTTCAAAGTTTCCTAAGAAGAGAGAAACTAAAAATTACAGCATATAGATCTGATTTGTAATTTGCTAGGACTGTTTGTAAAAATAAGCGTGAGTGTGTGCATGCATGTGTTAGATCATCATCACAAACACTTACACACTACAACACTGAAAGTGTTGGTAATAAGATCTTGATACAAGAGTCGACGTAAAGACTGGAACAAAGTGAAGTTAAAAAACTGGGAGAACAACATCAATAATCAGAACTATAGAAAAGTTATAAGGACACCAGTGGGTACATTCCTAAACTTGTATAGGTCTGATTTGTGTGCATGTGTGCTATATATTTTGTAACTGTTATATTTGTTTTAGTGGATTTTTCTTTTTACTCCGTAGAGGGAGTCATGGATGTTTCCTCAGTTGGTTGAGGTTTTACCACGTTAAAAATATCTTGTCATTAATCTTTATATATCTCCTCATCCTTTTCTATTTAGTGTGCTGATTTAAAACTATTTTAGTTTTGTTTTTCAAAACTTGTTAACAAATCTTGAACAGATCTCGTGCATATTTTTTAAACACATCTTGTGATTAAACTGGTTTGATTTCTAGAAAAGAGTTTCTTCAGAAAATAGTTCGGAGTTACTTAAATAGTTTAATCTTGTATTAAACGGCTTTAGTAACAGTTTTTCATCCTACAGGATAGAGAGCAATTAGGAAAATTCAACTCCCTTAGTGATGAGGGAATATTGTCAGGCTATTCATTGACAAGTAAAGCATACCGGGTTTTTAATCTGAGTAGCTCTAAGGTTATGGAGTCAATAATCGTCACCGTGCACGATGACGAACTGTCGGCGTTTGTTGATCCTATCCTTTTGTGAGAGGATGATGCACTTTCAGATGATGATCCCATTGTCCCTCACACACCCAGGGTGGGCCTTACTCCTGACTTAGGGAACACACCTTCTTGGGTTCACAAGAGTCATGACCCTTTAGCCATTCTAGAAGATCCCACCTTAGGGGTCAAGACTCAGGCTTAGCTAGAGAATGTGGTTAGATTTCTGTGCTACACGTTTAATGTCGAGACCAAGAACGTCAAAGAAGCAGTCAAAGATGAATGCTTGATATCTGCTATACAGGATAAGTTGCTTCAGTTTAGAAAGAATGATGTCTCAAAAATTATCTCCTGACCTAGCGAGAAGAATGTGATTGGTACCAAGTGTATCTATAAGAATAACATGGATGCGAATGCTACCATTATTCGAAACAAGTCTAGGTTGGTCGCTCAGGGTTACACACAAATAAAGGACTTTCACGAGACATTTAATCTTGTTGCGAGGCTTGAATCCGTCCATTTACTGCTTGCCATCGCATGTCATCTGCACTTCAAGTTATATAAGATGGATGTCAAGAGTGCCTTTCTTAATGTAATTCTACAGGAGGAGGTTTACGTGGAACAACTAAAAATGCATGAAGACCCTAAGGACCCTGATCACGTCCATTTCTTGAGAAAAAACCCTATATGGTTTGAAGCAAGCACCCTGCGCTTAGTATGAGAAGCTTACCTCCTATCTCTTAGCCCGTGGCTTCAAGAGAGGGGGAGTTGATAAGACATTATTTGTTAAGAGAGGAGATGTTTCTATTTTGGTTACCCATGTCTATGTGGATGACATAGTCTTTGGATCCACGTGCTCCCGATATGGTCACGACTTTGAGGAGGAGATGAAGAGTGAGTTCAAGATGAGCATGGTTGGTGAGCTTACGTTCTTTCTTAGTATCCAGGTTCGTCATCTAGAGGTTGGGATGCTTATCTCCCAATCCAAGTATGCAGAGACCTTGTGAAGAAATTTGGTTTAGACTCCGCTAAGAACACACGTACACCGATGAGTACCTCAACTAAGCTTAGTAAGGACACTTAAGGTAAGGACGTAGAGCAAACCTTATATCGGAGTATGATAAGTCTTCTCTACTTGACTGCCAGTCGTCCCAACATCGTCTTTAGTGTTGGAGTCTGTGCGTGATATCAGGTGTCCCCGAAAGAGTCATACGTACTCCCTCCTAAACGTATGATCAAATATGTGAGTGGGACTCTCTCATATGACATTTGGTATTCCTTTAATACCGATGACCATTTATCTGCCTATTCGGATACCGATTGGGCCGGGGATGCATATGGATGTAGGATCACTTCTAGTGGGTGTTTCTTCTTTGGTTTTGCTCTTGTCTCTTGATTGAGCAAGAAGCAAAACTCCATCTCTTTGTCCATTGCGGAGGTTGAGTACATAGCCCCTGGGAGTTGTTGCACACAACTTCTGTGAATGAAGTAAATGATGGAGGATTATGAGATATCACAAGACACCATGACAATTTCCTGTGATAACATGAGTGCGATACACATATCCCATAATCTTGTCCAGCATTCATGCACAAAACACATTAGGATACGCGAGCACTTTATCCGTGAGTCAGTAGAAGAGAAAGTCGTATCCTTGAGTTTTGTTTCTACCAACCTACAGTTAGCCAATATTTTCACGAAGCCTTTAGACTCCCTTAGATTCGAGAGTCTTAGAAAGTCTATAGGAATTTGTACAGTTGACTGAGGGGTGCTTACCATGTCTAGAATATGGTGCATTTTTTACGTTCATTGTATCATTTGTATCATTTTTTGTGGTAGTTTTTTTATTTTTTCAAACTTTAAAAAAAATACAAAAAGATTTTCTATTTTTGAAAAATTGAAAAATCCAAAAAGATTTTATTTTTGATAAATTATTGAAAAAGACAAAAAAGAAAGATTTTCTGTTTATATTTTTTTTGAAAATCATAATAAGAGTTTTGTATTTTGTTTACACCTTTTATGGATGAACATTTAAGATAGCCAAAATTCACAACTTCATTTCCATATTGCACGTGACTGTTTGATAGTGATTTGAGATGCTACATCATTTCATCCATGTGCTTTATAATGTATGGAGTCATTGAGATGTGATTAGTGATATCTTTCTACATATTTGGCTCCTTATCTCCTTTAATGCACAAATGCAGAGTTTTATTTGAATTTTATACTTGTCTATCACATGTTGGTTTGAGTGTTTCCATCTCAATTCTGTCTATACAATGAACCAAATGCGATAAAACGAGGATAATAATAATAGTGATGTCTTATCCGTTGCCCATGAGGATTTTGTTTCAATATTTATATGTTGTGTGAAAAACGGGGAAGGGCTACGAAAGGTAATCATAATATCCTTTGCGATTAATCCACCATTTAAATTGGGTAAAAAAAGTGTGGCATTGAATACAGTAGCCAAGACCCAAAGATTTTAAAAGAGACAAAAAAGTGTGGCAAAAAAAGTAGCCAAGGCCAAACTAGTTTAGGATAATATGATCATTCAAGAAAAGAAATATCATTATATATAATCATTATTAGATTTGAGGGAGTTTGGTTAGATTTGTATAATCAACAAGTTTGCACTTACTTGAAAGTCTCGAAAAAACATTAAATAGTTTTGGGCGTTATTGGTGTGGAAATCACTTTGAACTTTGATTTGTTGATTAGATAGAGTCAATTTCTTATAATTCCACCATTTTACACCTATGGTAGATGTTGAGTTCATTCGTTAGGTATATTCGAAGTTCATTGTGCACATATGTTATGTTTGTTGGCATTGATTTTCCTATCGAATTTGTTTACATTCCTTCTTTTACTCTATCACCGACTTGGTTATTTTCGTGTTCTTTCATGGTGTGATTCTTTGTTGTATTTTTTTTATGAGAAAAATTTTGAAAAATTCAAAAAGAGAAAGTTTATTACCTTGTGACACTCTCCATATGCATTGCTTAGTGTTATTCATATTTGTCTATTTGGGGACATCATAAAAGGGGGAGAATGAATTATGGGAGATATATTGTTTGATTTAGTAATGATTTGCTTGAGCTTAATTAATATTGATTTTTGCTTATCATTATATTTCAAACTTTTGCGCTTCACGGGTATTGTTTCTTATCTCATGTGAGTAGGTAAAATATCGAGGATCAATTTTTGCACACCCTGATGATAACAAAGAAATATTGATGAGTTAAAGAATTTAAGATGTTGAAAGAATTTTGAAGACATGTTATTTAGTATTTCCAGGTTTTGGGTTTATGGGGATATTCAAGTGTATGTCATTCACTTTGAGTTTGGGTAGCATAATTCGGATATTTTTATGTATGTACCGGCATAGACATAGGGGGAGATTTGTATGGACATGATTTTATAAATGTCCATTTAGAATCTAGGAATTTTTTATATGTCCTAGATCACAGAAAGTATGCCGTATATCGCTACATTCGGCACGTCAACACGATCATCCATGAAGACCTCTATCTTAATTCGAAGCATCACGCACCCATCATATTCATACATGCGTAGTGCAACAACATCGAGCAACGTGCAACGTGAGTCTTTAACCGTTCCCACTAACTCCACTCGCTAAAATGGTATATTATTTATTTTGGAGTTTTTAATGTTTCCGTATTTATTTGAGAATTTTCCTAAAATGTTTTTATTAAAATGAATCGAGTTTTCTAAGTTAATTAAATTTTTCATTCCTGTTGGCGAACTTAGTTTTTGACGCTTCGGTCATTCAAATGACTAAGCCATGTCGTTCAAACGACAGGTTGATGTCGTTCAAATGACCTCATCAAGTGACATTACATGTCACGAGATAGGTCGCTCGAACCTCGCTTGAAGCAGTCATCAAACCAACCCGTACTATTTTGGTATTTTTACCTCATTTGATTGGTCGCGTGATGTGGGATCAAGCGACATCTTATGTCGTTCGAGCGACCCTGCCGACTTATTTTTTTTATACATACCTGTTTCTACAGCTAGTTTTTTTAAGTCTTTACAACTGCAATTTTTGAAAAAAAACTGCGATTTTAAGACTTCATATTTTGAGTTTTAAACCCTTTTTGATTCACCAAAACGTCCCAAATATCTATGTGAATCATTATAAACCCTTGTTACTCATTCTATTCATCTAGAGTAACCCTTGTGGAGAAGAAGGTTATCTATCCATTGCTGACCATTGGAGCTCTTGCGAGATTTCTTGCCGACGACAACGAACCGACGACTGCGAGTATTCGTGTGCCATAACAAACTGTATTTCTTTATATTTGTAAGTCGTTACACAATATAGTGAAATAAAAATATTTTTCCCCTTTGTTTTTTTTTGCTCAAATCTATGTTTGTGATTGTTTGCATGCTTGATTACGTATCTTTTGTCAATTACAATTAGATGCATGAGCTAGGGTTTTAATTAAAATTTGGGCATAAAATTAGAATTTAATTAAACAAGTTTATTCATTGATTGCGAGATCACTCTCACACATGAAAACACACACATCACGGAGTTTAATAGGAGAAGATTAACACATGCCCATGAGATACTGAAAGGGCAGGATGGATGCTTAAAACTTTCCCATTCCTTAACTTAGTCCCAGGACATTTGAAATAATTGGTTTTGTAAGTATAAGTATTGTGCTTGACACCGTTCTCTCAAGGAAACAACATTTATTTTGCCTGTTTTGTGCAAAATATGCTAACGACTCTATCTGTACCTATTTTCCCACATCGACGACAACTGAGTGCCCCGAGAAAGGGTACAATCCCACGCGTATGCCGAAAAAGGTGGAAGCCCTCCTTGGACCCCCTCAGGATGGCCACACTTGGCATAAAAGAGTGGAAAATGCATTAAAATTTGTATTAACTTAATTCTTCGGCAAATATCCTATTATAAATATTCCAATTACAAAGTAATTATGAAAATCACAAAAATTGTTACAATAGTTTATGGTCAGCGGTCAAAAACTTCTCGATAGACTTTCTCCGACTATCGTTAGGATCAGGTCATTATTCATCATTTATATCATGACCTTCCAAGTATCTCTTAACAAGCTGAAGAGGAATGGCATCCAAGGGACCCACACCTCATCTTGCCCATAGGGAGGTCACCGATACGCTGGACACTGAACATGGTACATATGCCGGGAATCCTTAGGTTTTTTAACAACATTAAGTGCATTCAACCAATTGTTCTTGTAGGCCATATCTTGATCTTACTATAGTCTTACATGGGAATTTAGACATCCCTCGTCATAACCGCTGACCAAGATGCTTGGGGACCCATCCTGAACAAGTAACAGAGCTTCTTTACCACACAACTAAGCCCAATAATTATGACATTGCTCACTATACCTTTCCCTCAGCCTTAGCAAGCCTCTTCTTTAAATCATCATTCACTGAATAAATGAGGGCACTGACCTCCTCCACGTCCTAAGCTTCTGCAAGTTGAGACTTCTAGTAATTTATCTCTTTATCTATGGAGGAGAACACATCTTCCAAGTCCTTGACATCATCCTTTAATTTGGTGACCAGGGTAGACTGGTTTTTGTAAGACTCGATCATTTTATTCAAAGATTTACAAGTAGTTATGTAGGCTCGATAGGATTGGTCACTCATTCCCTGCCCTAGCACATTATCTAAGTTACTGGAAAAGGATGGAATCTCCTCGGCAACAGACTACAATGAAAAAAAGGAAAAGATAAGCAACAATTCAACAACAATTCAATGAAGGCATTCAGAGTAATATGATAGATTTCACTTAAAGTAAAGGAAATACTATTTTCATTCATAAGGTTACTGGGATAGGCCAAGCCATTACAATCGAACACTAAAAAAAGGAGTACAAAGTACAAGAAAAAAAAGAAAAATACCTAGGAACTAAGTGCTTCATTCCTTCACCTGTTCTCCATCCTCAACCTCCTTGCCTTTGGTCACCACCTCCTAGGCCTGATCGGCATGTTTATTGGTGGATAACCCCTCGTTAACCTTCGTAGTGGAACCAATGAGATGCTCGCTAAATAACTCGGACTCTGCATAGACTCCAACTTTACAAAGTCTTAATCCCAGCCCTTCTTAAAGCTAGCCTTGCGAGCATATGCTATTCAGATCTTGGCTTTGGGGTAGGCTTCATCCTAGACTTGTCCAAAGATGGCATCCTTAGCCAAAGGGATCTGGGAAAACTCCATAGCCAACCGAGAATTTTTCGTCTACAGGTGAGTGTTCTTGACCTTTAACAAACTATTCTCGGTCTTCAATGAGGCTAAGTCCTCGATGGTGGCCTGTTTCTCTTTCTTGTAGGCCTATTTTGCCAGGGCCAAGCTCTTTTTGGATTTTTAGAGCGCCTCGTTCAATTAATCATTTAACACCATCAAAGAGTTTGGTAAACTCAACCCCAAACTGCAAAATAGAAGAATAAATAACAAATTGTAGAGATATTCACATATCATAATCAAGCAGAACAAGAGTAGAAGTAAAGAAAAAGACAATCCTCACCAGTGACAAAGTTATGGAAGTACAAATAGAAAGCTAGTCAAGTCCCAACATCCTAAACCACTCGCAATCACCAACGATCATGCCCCCCTCAGCAGGTCAAGGGCCAATGAGGGATTATGGCCATGGATTGGGCCTAAGGGACTTGGGAGAGAGGGGGAGGGACTTTTCCTTTTTCTCCTTCTTTTTCTCTTTCCTTTTTTCCATTTTTCCTCCTCCTCCTTCTCCTCCTCCTCCTTCTTCTTCTTCTTCTTCTTCTTCTTCTTCTTCTTCTTCTTCTTCTTCTTCTTCTTCTTCTTCTTCCCCTTTTATTTCTTTTCTCCTTGACGTCCAAACTTTGGTCGCCAGTTCTAGAGGACTCACCTTAAGCCTTCTTTTGGGACTTAACCTTGGGTGAAGGGGGAGATCATCATCATCATCATCATCATCATCATCATCATCATCATCATCATCATCATCATCATCATCTTCATCATCTAACAAAAGGATCCTATTCTTGGTGGGAGCCATAGAATACTCTTTGTTTGGAAAGATGTAACTGACATCAATATATTCAAAGGACGAAGAAGCTTCCTCATCAGGGAGTACGAGTTTAGGAATATCATCTACTGGGAGAGCAGTAAAGCTGCCAGTAGTATTATTATACTCGAATGAAAAGGAGGCCAATCTTAAGTGCTCGCCGTTGGAAGGTGGTCTATCACCCTCTAAGCCTTCAACAGGTCAACACAGTTTATGTCTTTCAAGGAAGGCTCCTTATTCTTCCTACGAGCTTCTCAAAGGCATAAAGAAAAGGTGTTATCGACAATAATACAACAAAATGATAAGAAAATATATGCAATTAAAGGTACAGGTATTAAGTTATATCATCCCCCAATCTGGGCACATAAATCCTATATATTCTTCGCTCTTAGGGGTGGATGTTGCCAATTTTTGTCAATGAAACCCCGATCGAAATATCCTTTATTGAAATTAGGGAGGTTTAGGACTGACACTCTGTCGGTCTTCCTCGCCTTCAAGTAGAGAAGGCCATCTGTGGTATGAGACGAGGTGTAATAATACCTGATCTATGGAATACCCAGGTTGGTCCCATAGAGCCCATTTATGAAATTCTCCCCATTGACTATACGCCAAGTAGTAGGGGAAAATTGAGTCGGTACCACCCCGAAGAACTCAAAAGTTTTTAAGAACAAATGGTTTGGGGGAAAAGCCAACCCCCCTGGACCACAGTAAGGGTGTAAATCCAGTGTCCCCTATTGATGGCTCTAAAAATATCTAGACATGGGGGAACAGTCGATTGTTACCCAAGAAGGAATAAAGTATGTTTTTATAAATTCATTTACACTTGTACCATTGTGAGTGTTCAACATTTTTAGAAGAATTGATCACTACAACTGAAGACAATATAAGGCAAAAGAGGAAGGTAATGAAAATAAAAGCAGAGAAAAGGGATGATAGAGACTTATAACAAAAATTAAAGAATGTAAATGACGAACTCTGAAGCCTTTTGTTAGCAAGATATTAGGGGCAAAAAATAAAGAATTGGTACCAAGTGTAGAGGCAAAGCACAGTTTGTAATAGCGTACACAGTCATGAGGTACGGGGATTAAAGAGATTTTGGCACTTCATTATCTTATCGGAACAACGTGCCCTCATAACTTTTGCTTATTTACTAGAATGACCTGCCAGTTCAAATTAATTAAAATGGATCGAAACAAGTGGGACTTTGACAAAGATAAAATCCCCTTGCCCAATAACTTTTGACCAGGAATTTTAGGGGAAATTGTTGGGACCAAAATATAATTAAGCCCAATTCAGGATGGGCGACTAAGACCAATGTCATTAGGGGCATGCTCGACCCAACTTACCATAAAAAGTATTAAGGCCAACATTTATCATGTGGATAATTACAAGGAAATTACAATAAACTCATACGAGTTACCCAAAATATCTAGCTAGATATTCAGAGAATCACCACACGAGCTTATCTCAAGCCAATGGAGTTCTTTGGCTTATTCAACTATTACGATTTTAAACAACTATAAATATAGCCCGCAGTCAGGGCCAAGGTAGAGGTAATTTCAAAACTTTAAAAGAAACTAATAAGAATATACTGACCTCTCCGAGGACGTAGGCAATTTGGCAAACCACATATTTGTGTATTGTGTCATTGATAATTTTATATTAATCTTTTGATAGCTGTATGGAATCTCTTAATTGTGATTCATTTTCACTCACACCCATCCACCATTTAAGTCAATCTTTGCACTCTACTTATGCTATCATCGACTTTTATTATGGTCCTTCATAGTGGCGATCAAATAGTTCACATTTTCCAGCATGGTTCAATGTTTGGAATGTTGGCCCCGACTTAAGACTCAACTCGTTTTTCCAATGACGTGAGTTTTCACTCGTTTATTTCGATTTATGTTATGAATTATATTTTTTGTACTTTAAACTAACAATTTCTGAGTTTTCATTTTTCAGTAAGTGCTGGTTGATGCTGGCCAACTTTGGACGATTTTGACCCATTGGTGTTTTACGCATTTGGCTTTACGCCAATTGGCTGCGGAGGTTTCCACTAACTAGACTATTAATTATGTTGAGAGGTCGATAAGCCCGATAAAGTGTTCTAGGAGTTCTTATTAACCTATTGTCACCTCTACATCTGGTACGAGGACAAGGATGATGTGTATGAGGGGCGATGGATGGAGCCTGTGCGAGTAGTCATCTCGAGAAAAGGCCCCATATGTGATACGATATACACCCTGAAAAAGGCATTTTAGTGGTTTTCTTGGGTTTGTTCAAAAAGGAAAGGGTGTCATTTGGTGCGAGTCCTTCGTGGGTCTGCCTATTCGTTGATTTTTCCCCATGGACATGGGGTGTTTTGAGGAGAGAGTTTTTGTTTGGTTTTTATTTCTTTAGAAGAAGGGCACGGGGGTAGTGTTCTTTGTCGCTTCGTAGTTTAAGCCTTTTTGTGTTGTTTCTTAAATAAAAAAAATCTGCGGAGTTTCGAAATTCCCCTGGTCACTATTTTTTTACTTAATGCTTAGTTTGTTAAATCACATCTAATCTTTTGGAGTAAGGCGTAACGACCATGACTAGGGTTTTCTTATAAAAACTGATTTTTAGTGTTTGTTTAAAGTGAAACCAAAGTGATGTCTCGGGTTACTTATGTATCTTCGATTTAAAGATAATAATGTATTTGTATTTGAATATCTATGATATTGATATCGTGGAGAATCATGTCTATGTAGTTCTCTTGAAAATGAAAAAGTTGGGGGCCTAAGGTTGTTAGCTAACTTCAAATGAGTGGTTAGTGGATCAAGTGGGCTTGTATGATTTTCCCTTCCCATTGCGACCTGTTATTTTTGTATTAAATTAGTTTATTCCTTTTCGCCATAAGTAGGTTCGAGAAAAGAATTTATTCAGTCGATCGATATGGAAAGGTTAGGAAAATGTGACTCCGTTAAGATTATCTAAGGTAGCTTCCCCAGCAGAGTTTATTTTGGTGATGTGGTAGGGTCCTCCCCAGTTGGGTGCGAAGTTTACTCCTGGAGTTTGGTAAGGTTTGAGATTATTTGTAGGACTAAGTCCCATTCTTGTATGTTTCGCTTCTTGACCCTCTTATTAAACGCTCGGGCGATATGCTGCTGGTAGCCATTATTGTGATAAGAGTCCTTTAGCCTCCTCTTATCGAAGAGAGTTTGTTAATTGTAACGGGCTTGGGCCTATTCAACCACTTTTCTTTTGAGAATGAACCTTAACGTATGTATCTTGAGTTTTATGGGTAGGAATACCTCCATGCCAAAAACCAACGAGTACGGGGTGGGCCCTATTAAGTTCGCTCTATAGTGCGATAGCACCAGAGGGACTTTGGAAGTTTGTGTGACCAGTCACTGTAGGTTTTTGTCATCTTAATCATGATATTCATGAATTTTTTTTAGCTTATTCGACCGTTCCATTGGTTTGAGGTTTGTATGGGGAAGGCTTATGTCGAGTGATCCTTGATATTCCCAAGTGTAACCTCGTCCCAAATTGGGACTCGCTCGACTAAGGCCGACCTTATGAAGAACACTTTCTACAGAGATCCAGTGCCAGTAGTCTTGGCCTTGCCTACCCTCTGAGGACGAGACCTTACCTTTCAATCACCTATCCGTTTAGCAAGCTAGTCTAGTCTGTCATGCTAGACAGTCGAGATTACTAAACATTGTAATTATCCTCATGCAATCTCATCTTAGCTGGGCATATGTACAGTCGAGACTATATCTCAGCATTCTCCGAGCGACCGACAAACATTGGAGTCCTCATACTCGTCTTGGATGAAACCTCCCTCGATGACACCCCGCCACGTGTGATATAGGACTTCGACATGGTCAATCCACGAGGGCAAGAAGTTATAATTGAATCAAAAGTGAACGTGAGGGGATATTTGCATCATCATTACTTAAACATTCTAAAAGTACTACACCAAAAAGCCTAAATTGTCACCTTTGAGTCGGCCAAGCTTGTCACGATCATTGATCGTGATAAAAAACATGCATTTTTGTCACGATCAATGGCCGTGATAAGCCCGTGACAAGGCGTTGTCACCGTCATTGACCAT
The DNA here is from genome assembly GCA_949130495.1 of Sambucus nigra. Lineage (NCBI taxonomy): Eukaryota > Viridiplantae > Streptophyta > Magnoliopsida > Dipsacales > Adoxaceae > Sambucus > Sambucus nigra. The sequence goes on from OX422212.1 coordinate 476,630,910, forward strand.
AACAAGTACAGTTGTCATGATCAATGACCATGAAAACGTTATAATGTTGTCACGATCAAAAACCTTGATAGGTTTGTGATAATTATTTTGACTAAAAACCCTACTCCCTCTTTTGCCCACCGTTTTCATTTCCCATAATTTCTCTCTCTCTCTCTCTCTCTCTATATATATATATATATATATATATATATATATATATATATCCTTTGTATGTGTGTGTGTATGTATATGTGTATATGTGCGTGTGTGTGTGTAGGTGTGTGGGGGTGGGGTTAGGTGTGTGTATAGGTGTGTGGGGGTGGGCTGAGCTGTGGTGGGTGGGGGGGCAGTGGGGGTGGGGGTGGGGGTGGGGTTAGTGTGTGTGTGTGTGGGGGGGGGGGGTAGTATGTGTAGATGTGTGTATGTGTGTGAGTTAGTGTTCCCCGACCTTATAACATGAATTTCATTTGTATAACAATTGAATTTGAATTGATTTGAGATTGAGATTGAACGAAATGGAAATTGATATTGAAATTCAATTTCAATTGAATTGAATTGGTATAAATTAGTATAAATTTCAATTGAATTGAATTGGTATAAATTATTATAAATTGAAATTCGATAACCGACCTCAAGTTTTATGTATTGTTCAAGCTAACTGGCACTGGCACGACTACCTAATCCATTGGGAGTTTTCCACCAAGTTCGCTTATGAGGTGCCTAGGCTCTTGAACAACTAGAATAATATTAGTGACCGCCACACTTAGTAGTCTAATTTTATACAACACTACATCTTCCATTTAAAGTATAAATAGAGTCAAGAGAGCAAAACAGCTGATGCATTGAGCCTCGAAGAACACCTTGGATGTGATTGGGAATTCAGTTTTGGGGTTATATGAGCTCCATAATTGGTATGTCCTCAATCCGTATTTTGATATGACTGTGGCAAAGTGTAGTCATCACCACAGGGCTTTGGACGAGCTCCTCCTTCCAATCCAGGGGCACAACCTTGTGTATTCATTCCTCATGCTAAAGAGTTTAACTTCAGAAATTTGGGTTATGTGGGGATATTGAGGCTGCCCTCGGCAAGGAAGGACACTAATGCCTGTATTAGGTGGCGTTATGTGTGTTTCATAGAAAATGGGAAACATTTTAACATCGCCTTGTATACCCCTTGGCCCAAACATGAGAAGATGGATAGATGTTACTTTTGACACATATTGTATTTGTACACGGAATGGGAACGAGTGATGGGGCAGGCTTATTTAGTTCCAACTTCTAAGTGATCAAATGAGTTGAGGTACTTACAAATACTAAAGTAATTAAAAATTTAGATAATTAACATTGTGTAATATTGTTAAGGTGTGGGATTTTAGATATTTGAATTATTCATGTAAACATGTCAAATAAGGATAAGATGTGTTTTGTTTTTGATACATGTTGGAATTTTGTTGAATTTCTAGAAAAGAAATAGGAAATATGTAGTCGAACCAAAAAAATTAGGAAAAGGCTTTGTTGAGTTGAGAAATAAGAAATACGTTTGGGTGTGTTGATGGTAGTGTATTGGTGCAAAAGTATACCATATTTGAGAACGTACGTATCTGTGACACCCCGACTAATTAAATACCGGGTAGCTACTCCTTTATTAAATTAATTCGAAATGCCAAGTTGGTTCAGTTAATAGCATCACTGTCGAAAACATTTTTATAATTACTAACCACCTAGTATTCAAAAAGTAAGTGCCCAATTTTAAGTTAAGTCTGATTAACATGCAGTGAAAGAATAATGAAAGAATAACATCCATTCACTATAATGAAGTAATGAATAACCAACAACATAAATATAAATCCGGAGGAAAACTCCTCACAACAATCCCACAACTAAAAAATAATACAACAAGTCTGAATCCTGAATAATTACATGCCAAAAGTCTGAATAACTGAAATAAATGAAATGTCTCTAAAAGAAATGGGCGACATGCCCTACAACTGATAAATACTGAATAGAGTCAATGTAGAAGAAGCGTCTACAAGCAAAGTCCTATAACTTTCACAAACAGCTACAACTCGTCACCTGAATGAAGATCCTAAGCATGGTGTCCTTGTGGCTGGGCACCTAAAATGGTTTTTACAAAAATAGATTTGAAAGCAAATGGGTCAGAGCCCGAAAGTGGAAATCATTTTAAAAACAGCAAGTGTTTTAATAGCATTAAAACATTAAATGCAAAATACATGTTAGGACATGCACTCACATGAAATTCTCACCTCTCGACTACATGTGCACTCCTAACGTACCGTACCCATCTAAATGACATCCATATCTAACCAAATCGTAATAAGTTCTACCCTTTACTAGTCGATCCCCATATTACATTCTAGCGTTATCAAATAATTAGAGGGCTTCACTTAAACTCAGATTCTCAATTAATAATATAGTTCACTATCGGTTAACTCGTTATGTTTTCTCAAAACAATACCATAATATATTCACAATATTAACATGAAAGTTCCCATTAATTAAATGTATATTTTTCACGTCATAAATATACAATACAAGCACCCCGAGACTAAGCTGTGGTTCACACATACTCTGCTATCCATCCCGGTACATCACGTACATAAGGATCACATATTCCGAATCTCTCAGGAATAGTTCACAGATAACAACATCACAAATAATGGAGGCGAACACAGTCACATCACATGGGTCACGCACATACCTGCACTCCCACGATCAGCAGGCTTATTAACATCCCAATAAGTCCTTCTCTGACATATGTTCATTGAGGTAACCAGTCTAAATCCGGGCAACACAAGGATTAGAGGGCCCTAAGCGAACGTGAACCTCCCGTGATAGCAAGTATGGTAGGTATGTCATACACATAAAATCAATACATATACTAAGTAAGCACACGTCTTAGTAATCACCATACTATATTGGTACATATCTCTTCTCGTACTGACATATAATACTACACCATTTATATGTTCCCGATTAATATAATAAATTAGGTCGTCAATAGTTTTCGCATCGTAATGGACACTCACGTCCTACTTCATATTTTCCCTTAGGTTCAAACTACACTTCTAGGTTTGACTTCTCATAATATCCCAAACATCCCAAATATATCAATTACTCATCAAGGAAAGGCTATCTCTACCTATACACAAGGTTACGGGGCACTCGGGATCAAAACAGGCTAAAAAGCCTAAACTGTCAACTCGTTCGAAGTCTCGTTCGAACGAGGCTGTTCGAACGAGAGTTCGTTCGAACGAACTGGGTCTTCTAACGAGATCTCGTTCGAACAAAAGTCTTCGAATGAACATCCCTCTCGTTGGAACCCAGACTGTCAACTCGTTAGAAGCTCGTTCGAACGAGCTCGTTCGAACGACCTGGGTAGGTCTTCTAACGAGTGGCCAGATTCGAGCCCATAAATTCCTATTCCGTTTTTCCCTCTTTTCTTCGCTTCTAATCTTCTCTAAACATTAGTCCAACAATATTTCAAGGTTCCTAATCGTCTCTAAACATACATAGGTCACCTACTAACGTTTTTGTGGGGATTAAATCATTATAAACATCATCCAAATATCAACTCCATACATTTATCCCCAATTTTACAAACATGAACCCTAGAATTTATGAATCATCAAAGAATCTAATTTAAACCCGTTTTTGGTTTCATACTAATTGTAATATCATCAGAATAATCATTAACTACAATTCTACATGCGATTTCCTCATCAAGAATGTAATTTCTATATCCAATTAATGGGTTTTTCATTAACTCCCAAGAACAATAAGATTTTATCAATTCCTAAACATGGAGGAAACATTCTCTGAAAATAATTGAAATTAAACCACTTGCCTTAATGGTAACTCTGGATTTGATGACGAATTGATGGATGGTTCTCTCTCTCTGCAGAGTTCTCCTTCAATCTCTCTCTACAAGCTTTCTCTAATGGTGGCTATGGAGGCTAGGGTTTGTGCTTTAGAAACTCTTAGGATCAAATTTCAATAACCTCCGTAGTTATTTGGTTAATTAGTGGGCTTAGTGGGTTATTGTTAAATCAGATATTAACTCCCAATTTTCGTAGCTTTTAATTCCCCAAAATTCAAAATTACCAAACTACCCTTATACGTTGCCGTTATGGCCTAGAAATACCCCGGGACCCAAACCAAACCCCCGGCTAGTGTTTTCTGACTATTTCGATCCTTCCGGACGCGTTGGCGCACTCAAAATGACCATACAGATAATAGAAATAAAATTCACTTTTTAATTATCATAATTATATACCATGACGTGACTGTCACACGCGTCTCAACAAAATTTCCAAATTGCCGTATTTCAATCTCACGACAAATTTCATAATTCAATATTCATATATAATCATATATGAACATAATCAAATACCAACTCGCATATCGTTAGTATTTTTAACCCGGATTAATTTCCAATTAATACGCATATAATTCGATTAATCCCATAAATAAATATCACAAAAATACGGGGTATTACAGTATCAATGCATCGATACATAAATCGCGAGGCTATTAGCTTTGTTTAGTAGCTATGTGGTGGACGTGTCTAGGGATTTTATTATGGGACTTCCCCGCATGGCCAAGGGACATGACATCGGTTCTCCTAATGACATACTTTATTCCGCGCATTTAGATATCTGATGCATCCCACATGGTGACTCTTTACCTCTGGGAGGTGGTTCAACTTCACGAGGCCTCCTGCAGTATTACGACCAATAGATAGTTTGATTGAACCTAATTCCTAGTTCGTGAGTGTGAGAAAATCATTTTCGCTATTATATATCAAAGCCTCCAACATTATATCACAAACTTGAATATCCTTAACCAACAAAATAAAGAAAGACAATATATATGGCGAAGTAACTTCATGCAATTACCAGTATCAGTTCCTATCCCCATTAGTGAAGAGCTTGAATTTGCCATAATATCTCTCACATTAGCAAAATCCACGTTAACCAGACCTGGAATCTGTAATTCAGTGTGAATCATTACGCACTAGTAGACAAGAGATAACCCCTTAAAGTTGCATTTTCTTTTCAGACAGGAAAATAAATAGGTGATGTATCTATGTACCCAAAGAAAAGGCTGGCAAAATGTGATGCTGTCATACTTTATACTATATAAATTTATTGTACAAACACTGGCATATAACTTTACTTCTTCAATTATCTAAATTTTGCTCATATGTATACATAAGATGTTCAAGGTTATTAAATTAATCAATATAATTCTGACGTAAACCACCCATCAAAAGGATCCTATAATTATCTAAACACCAATTTAGAGAGAGAAACACTCTTTTCAATTATTAAAATTCAAGTCTACCTCAAATAAGGCTCACAAGTGGGTTTTTAAAGGGGAGGAGTAGCTTAGGCTCCAAGCTAAGGCATTAATTACCAAAATGACATTACTTATCCTTACCCTTAGATACTAAAGAAAACAAAAGAGAATACAATAACAAAAATAAGGAAAAATAACAAAAAGAAGTCAAACTACTAATAAGCCCAAAAAATGAAAAAAATGCCCTCGATTCACATCAATCTCCCCTCCTTGAAAAGAGTTCGTCCTCAAACTGAAAGGGGAAGAACAACTGAATCACCCTTCAAAAATGTAATCATGGCATGCTGGGGAAGATCATCAGACGCATCTAATAGTCAGGTGGATAATCCATCGCCAATAATGCGTGGCATTGAGGGAGAGAGCAATCAGAAGCTCGGTGACTAATATTTCCATAGTTGTAGCGCCGGAAGGTAGGAGGCCCTGGTTGTGGAACGGTGGTAGGAGCAGGAGGAGGGACTAAAGCTGTTACTGAATGAGCAGCTAGAGCAGGAACCAGTGTAGTGGGAGTTCGTGAGACCGGAGGAGCTACGAGCGTTGTGTGGTATGCCTCAATATTGACCATAAACTCGATCACCTTCAGAAAGGTCAGTATCTCCCTCGGGATAAGATCGTGCTGAATATATGGTTATAGTCCCAATATATAGTGGCTAATTCGCTGATCCTCCATCTCAGGGAGATGGACTCGGGTGCACAAAACCTGAAACTGTTCAGTATACTCCACTACCGATGATGTGTCCTGCCTGAGATACTGAACGCAAGTGTTAACGAAAATGTATTTTATCCCTAATTAAATTTGTTTAATTAATATACATTTTAGTTTAACTTAATATATTGATTTTGATGATTCCAAACATTTTTTAAGTTATTCTATATATATTCATTAGTGTATAATCTCGCTTCGACTCCTCTCAACGACATATCTGAGAAAAGGTATTCACGTGTGGTGCACATTTGCGCTTGACACATTAGGCACACATGCATATCTTGATCTATCATTTTGATTGTGTGACTAATCAATTTTGAGCAAAATTTTTGTTAATGAAATTATTATTTTAAAATAAGTTGACACTGAATATTTTCCTTAAAATTTTTTTAAAACAAAATGTTTTTTTTATGTCCTAAATATACACATGCGTGTTCCTCCCTTCTTTCTCACAAGTCATGTCAATTTTTCTTTTAAACACTATTCGGCACTCTTCTTTAGATGGTCTTGGCAGCCTATGGCAAGGCTACGCCGTTTGTTGTCTGCAAAGTCAGGCTATACTTTCATTGGTCTAAAGGTTAGTTTAGTTTCTTTTCTTTTATTTTTTACGAAATATCTCATATATATATTAAATACCTGTTATTTAAAAGTCGACGCCCACAGGACCGAACTTGACTTGATTGGAAGTTTCCGTCTTTACCGCCTTAGGCCTGTACTGAAGTTGATTTTTTTTTGTAAGTGCTGTCAGTTACAGTCGGTATGACGCTGTACTTACCAAAGGATTGACAGCCTCTACTGTTGGCGTTCTTACCAAAGATCAACTGGCAATTACTTTTGTTAAGAGGCAATCCTGTTTCACGAAATAGGAGCCACTGGTTCAGCTAGGGCTGTATGTGATTTGACTCTCGGCTATTATCCTTATGACTATATATATTTCTAAAAGCTCAGGTTTAATTTTTTTTTATAATCCGAGTTTTGCACTACCTATAACTTCGTCGCTTTTCAGTGACCTCTCTCATTATCTAGACTTGGTCAATATGTGACTTAACCGAGATTCTTTATATATAAAAATCTGTTCCGAATTCTTTATTTATTTATTTTTAACGAAACTCATTTAATTAATACTTGTATCTGATATGCTTAATAAGCCCCATTTACTATCTTGACAAAAAATTATTGTTTACACATCAGTTATAATTCTTACACATCAGTTCCACATTAATATATCAGTTGGATATTATCTCTTGGACTAACATAGTTTTGCAGGGCCATTTAATTGAGAAGCAAAATAAAGATTTGCAGTTCAATCTTGGAGATTTTTTTATCCTCTCTCATCTCAGAAAATCAGTTGCATTTAATGCTACACTCAGACCAAATTCCATATCTTCTACAAACAGCCATATTTTTATTGAGAATCAAACTGTAGATTTATATATCAGATTTGGAGATTATTTCTAGCAACTCCACCTCAGCAAAATCTGGAGCATTTAATGCTCAATATGTTGTGTCTAACAGCTAGTCATTTGCATACACATTTAAAGCTGTGAGAGCTGCTTTGAAGATAAACAGACTTGAACGAAAATATGAGACAGACTTGAAATATTATTGAGAGCATTTATTTTACTACTCAGCTACACATTCAAGAGAGCAATTAATTTTATCATCTGCTCAATCATTGAAGAAGAAGACTTGTGCCTACTTCAACATCATTTATTGAAGTCTGATTCAAGAAGGAGAAACTCAGATTACAAATTGTATTTTAAGGAGTTTCAGTATTGTATCTTGTACTACAAAAAAATTCAGATTTGTTGTGAAGCTTTGTTGAAGCTTCGGTTTGTACCGGTAATTGGTTCCTACTCGTAAGTGGGCCACGGGGTTTGAAGCTCGGAGTTAGCTTGCAAACAGTTGTACGCGGTGGTTTGATCCTACCCGCAAGTGGATCAGGTTTAGTGAAGCGCAAAGGAGACAGGGGCTCTAGGCGCGTGGACGTAGGCCGGGATTTGACCGAACCACGTTAAATTTCGGTGTCATTTATTTTCCGCACTTTTATTTATTTATTTGCACATGCTTGCTTGAGTTAATATTTTCAGCACACTATCTTGCAAATAAATTAATTCCGAAATTTGACTAAATTATTTTTAAGGTTAAAATAATTATTTTTGAATTAAATAATTAATTTCAGAATATCACTTTATATTAAATACGAAAATTAATTTAATATTTCTAGAGTGTTAAAATCTGCATGTCTAGTTGTTTAAATTAGTTAGTTGCATTTATTTGATATTGTTGGATTTATTCTTTATAGTTTTATAAATCTGATATTTGTTTAAGTGATTTAAATTTAGTATTTTCTGAAATATTAATTTAACCCGAAAAGTTTGCAAAAACTCAATTCACCCCCCCTCTTGAGTATTAATCTGGGCAACAATTGGTATCAGAGCTAGTGCTCTTCTTATTTATTTTTAGATTTAACAATCTTAGAGTTAAAGATCAATGGCATATGTTACTACATCACTTGGTGAAGGTCAATCTATTTTTAAACCTCCTCTATTTTCTGGAAAAGATTATAGTTATTGGAAATATAGAATTAAATATTTTATTCAGTCACATGATTATGAAGTTTGGAAAGTTGTCATGAATGGTCCCTATATTCCTATTAAAATGGAAAATAATGCTTCTGTCCCTAAAGAAGAAAATGAATGGAATGATGTTGATATTAGAAAAATTCAAATAAATGCTAAAGCTATGAATATTTTGCATTGTTCACTTGATGTAAATGAGTATAACAGAATCTGTTGTTGTGAATCTGCTAAAGAAATTTGGGATAGACTAGAAGTTACTTATGAAGGAACTAGTCAAGTTAAATAAGATAAAATTAGTATGCTTGTTCATAATTATGAGTTATTTAAGATGATGTCTGATGAATCTATTTCTGATATGTTCACTAGGTTCACTAATATTATTAATGGTCTTAAATCTCTTGGCAAATCTTATACTGACTCTGAATTAGTGAATAAGATTCTCAGGTCATTACCGGCGAATTGGATGACCAAAAAGTTATCTATCAAGGAAGCAATTAGAGAAAGACCTATCTCTCTTGATTGCTCTCAAATCTTCAAGAAAAAATATAGAAAGTGAAGATGACGATGATGATGATGATAATATTTCCCTATTGGCTAAAAATTTCAAAAAATATCTCAATTCTAAAAAGAAAGCCAAGGAAAGGAGAAAGAAACATTTTTCAAAAGAGTTCAATGATGATCATCAATCCAAATCTGAACCAAGATGCTATCATTGTGATGAAGTTGGACACATTAAGCCTAATTGTCCAAAATATAAGAAAGGGAAGAAGGCATTGAAAGCCACAACATGGAGTGACTCCGACACAAGCTCTTCCGATGAAGATTCAAAGGAAAATGAAGTTGCTCATCTATGTTACATGGCTATGGAAAAAGGGGTACATTCTAACCCTAACTCTAGTGATAGTGATAATGATGAAGTTGATGATTATGAAGTTTTAAAAAATGTTTTTGATGAGTTATGTGAAAGTTTTGAAGAACTTAAAAATAAATATATTAAACTTAAGAAGTCTCATTCATTAGTTTCAACTAAATATGATTATATGTCAAATGATTTTGATGAGTTGAAATTAGAAAATGAATCTTTGAAAAATGAAATTAAATCTTTGAAAAAGGAAAAATCTGTTATTGTCACTTCTCCTCTTGAAATTGAAAATATTGAGTTGAAAAGGGAGATTGAATATTTAAAGAAATCATTAGATAATTTTACAAAAGGAAATGAATATTTTCATAAAATTGTTGAGACACAAAGGATTCGATTTAATAATAATGGTATTGGATATGATGAAGGAAATGAGAAAAAGACTTACTCCAATTTATTGAAATTTGATGCCTCATCTAGTCTACCTAATTATTTATGTTCTTATTGTGGTAGACACACACATTTTTCAGATTTGTGTCCATATAAATTTAGAAAAAGAAAATTGGCATGGATTCCTAAAGGAACCAAGATGTATACTAACCCCTATGGACCTCACACATTTTGGGTACCAAAAGAGAAAATTTTCAAAGTTGTGTAGGTTGCATTTTGAGAAGGAATGTGGATTTTCAAGGCATATGAATTGGTCATATTACGAACTTCAATTATCATTGCCTAATGTTGGAAATGCCACACTCGGTAGAAGTTGCTTGTATATATCTTTGGTATTGGTAAGGTGGTAAGGAACACATTTCTTGAAAATTAATATCATATGTTTATTAATGATTTATTTCATAATTGATATATTTCCATACATAGAATATTTGTTAAAACACATGAGCGCGTTGATTGATTTCACATGTAAATTTGTATATTTATTATTCTTGATGATTTTATGTTATATGAACTTACACTTGAGTTTGATGATAAATTTTTCGTTGGTAAATATTCATAATTTTTTATTTACATCTTGATATATTTTTTATGAATAATAAGATTGGATAAATTCATGATTTTATTGAATATAAATCTGAAACGAAAATGTCATTTGAGTACACTTTAGTATATTAGTTATATGTGATACATGTTTTAACATTCACTTGTTGATTTTGATGATATGAACATATTAATCTCTATGAGTTAGTTTTATTGCATACTACATGATTAATGTCATTGTTGGAATATTTATTCACGATGAATTTTTTTTTAAGAAACCACTGATCAACAATTGGTATCACTTGTGAGACTTTTCAAAAATGATTTTATGAAGTCAATTTTTAACAATATTTTATCTCATGAAATAGATGCACCATATTTGTTATATGCATATATACCTTCATTGGTATCCCTTAGGGGGAGATAAATGTCTATTGGAAATTATTCATAGAAAAATGTTTGATCAAAATTTTTATTGCAATATGATTGAATTTTCCAAAATTTAAGCTCGTATCTTGGAAACGGCAAAGCATGACATAATATTAAAATTTTTTGTTATGCCGCTATCTTCTAACTCATGTGCACTTTATTCTAGATTATTTGAAAACATCGAGTTATGAAATGTTTCATGTTGTGCGCTTAAAAGCTTATTCTATCATGAGGATGTATACAACAATTGATATTGCGCTTATTGAAAATTTATACATTGAAATTTTATTACATTAGTGAGAGAGTTAATTATGCTAATTGATATATCTCTCATAATTGCATTATTTGAGAACATTGAGTTGTGATTCCGATTTATGCGTAAAAAGTTGTTCCGAGGAACTATTGCGTGCAACGCATGATTTGTGTGTGACTACAACAACTTGGTATCATTTATCATTTTTTTTGTGACTTATGCATTATTTGATGATATTCTTATCTATCTACAATTTCAAATACATGTTATGAATATTTATGATGAAACTATGTTGACACATGTGCGTATTGAAAATTTTATGCCCTTTGTGATTTATGGTCATATCCCATGCACGAATTATTTTTGATAATGGGAGCTTCGCCCTTTTTACTCGTGACACTGAATTTATATGAAATATCTTTTTGATAATGTCAAAGGGGGAGAAATACTTATGATTCACTATTTGGGCTTAATATTTTATTTTATGAATCATTGTGAATCATTGTTTGTCATCATCAAAAAGGGGGAGATTGTTAACAAAAATGTATTTTATCCCTAATTAAATTGGTTTAATTAATATACATTTTAGTTTAACTTAATATATTGATTTTGATGATTCCAAACATTTTTTAAGTTATTCTATATATATTCATTAGTGTATAATCTCGCCTCGACTCCTCTCAACGACATATCTGAGAAAAGGTATTCACGTGTGGTGCACATTTGCACTTGACACATTAGGCACACATGCATATCTTGATCTATTATTTTGATTGTGTGACTAATCAATTTTGAGCAAAATTTTTGTTAATGAAATTATTATTTTAAAATAAGTTGACACTGAATATTTTCCTTAAATTTTTTTAAAACAAAATGTTTTTTTTATGTCCTAAATATACACATGCGTGTACCTCCCCTCTTTCTCACAAGTCATGTCAATTTTTATTTTAAACACTATTCGACACTCTTCTTTGGATGGTCTTGACAGCCTATGGCAAGGCTACGCCGTTTGTTATCTGCAAAGTCAGGCTATACTTTCATTGGTCTAAAGGTTAGTTTAGTTTCTTTTCTTTTATTTTTTACAAAATCTCTCTCATATATATATATATATATATATGTTAAATACCTGTTATTTAAAAGTCGACGCCCAAAGGACCGAACTTGACTTGATTGGAAGTTTCCGTCTTGACCGCCTTAGGCCTGTACTGAAGTTGATTTTTTTTTGTAAGTGCTGTCAGTTACAGTCGGTATGACGCCGTACTTACCAAAGGATTGACAGCCTCTACTGTTGGCGTTCTTACCAAAGATCAACTGGCAATTACTTTTGTTAAGAGGCAATCCTGTTTCACGAAATAGGAGCCACTGGTTCAGCTAGGGCTGTATGTGATTTGACTCTCGGCTATTATCCTTATGACTATATATATTTCTAAACGCTCAAGTTTAATTTTTTTTATTATCCGAGTTTTGCACTACCTATAACTTCGTCACTTTTCAGTGACCTCTCTCATTATCTAGACTTGGTCAATATGTGACTTAACCGAGATTCTTTATATATAAAAATCTGTTCCGAATTCTTTATTTATTTATTTTTAATGAAACTCTTTTAATTAATACCTGTATCTGATATGCTTAATAAGCCCCATTTACTATCTTGACAAAAAATTATTGTTTACACATCAGTTATAATTCTTACACATCAATTATAATTCTTACACATCAGTTCCACATTAATATATCAGTTGGATATTATCTCTTGGACTAACATAGTTTTGCAGGGCCATTTTATTGAGAAGAAAAATAAAGATTTGCAGTTCAATCTTGGAGATTTTTTTGTCCTCTCTCATCTCAGAAAATCAGTTGCATTTAATGCTACACTCAGACCAAATTCCATATCTTCTACAAACGGCCATATTTTTATTGAGAATCAAACTGTAGATTTATATATCAGATTTGGAGATTATTTCTAGCAACTCCACCTCAGCAAAATCTGGAGCATTTAATGCTCAATATGTTGTGTCTAACAACTAGTCATCTGCATACACATTTAAAGCTATGAGAGCTGCTTTGAAGATAAACAGACTTGAACGAAAATATGAGACAGACTTGAAATATTATTGAGAGCATTTATTTTACTACTCAGCTACACATTCAAGAGAGCAATTAATTTTATCATCTGCTCAATCATTGAAGAAGAAGACTTGTGCCTACTTCAACATCATTTATTGAAGTCTGATTCAAGAAGGAGAAACTCAGATTACAAATTGTATTTTAAGGAGTTTCAGTATTGTATCTTGTACTACAAAAAAATTCAGATTTGTTGTGAAGCTTTGTTGAAGCTTCGGTTTGTACCGGTAATTGGTTCCTACCCGTAAGTGGGCCACGGGGTTTGAAGCTCGGAGTTAGCTTGCAAACAGTTGTACGCGGTGGTTTGATCCTACCCGCAAGTGGATCAGGTTTAGTGAAGCGCAAAGGAGACAGGGGCTCTAGGCGCGTGGACGTAGGCCGGGATTTGGCCGAACCACGTTAAATTTCGGTGTCATTTATTTTCCGCACTTTTATTTATTTATTTGCACATGCTTGCTTGAGTTAATATTTTCAGCACACTATCTTGCAAATAAATTAATTCCGAAATTTGACTAAATTATTTTTAAGGTTAAAATAATTATTTTTGAATTAAATAATTAATTTCAGAATATCACTTTATATTAAATACGAAAATTAATTTAATATTTCTAGAGTGTTAAAATCTGCATGTCTAGTTGTTTAAATTAGTTAGTTGCATTTATTTGATATTGTTGGATTTATTCTTTATAGTTTTATAAATCTGATATTTGTTTAAGTGATTTAAATTTAGTATTTTCTGAAATATTAATTTAACCCGAAAAGTTTGCAAAAACTCAATTCACCCCCCCTCTTGAGTATTAATCTGGGCAACAGCAAGCAAAAAGATTGCGCTCGTAGGTAAGCAGGATGAAGGACGCATGGAGAGAATATTTTAGCTCCGTCCCAAGTCTGAATAGGAGGTAATCCGACACCGTGCGGTGGTAGCAGATATCATTCCACCAAACTCAGGAAAATCCCTAAAATTTAGTGGCTGCGAGGAGAACACATGAGTGGCCTTAAACCCACTTGTACTAAAAAACTTTGAGAAAGAGGGATAAAACCTACTGTGCGAATATAGGATTGATGATACACGATTTAATATCAACACATAAACTTGTAAGTGCTCAATCAAGTAAAGCTATGGTGGTGCACAAATGGTGATAAACAAGTGTTTAAATGAAGAAGGTTATGAGGAGAAGAGGAATAGACACTAGGATATAAGTGATTCGGTCATTGGCCTACTCCGCTGTGCAGGTGAGTGTGAATTTCACTATATGAATGGGCACTAACCCCCTGTGTAATACAACTTTCACACTTTCTCTCTCCAATGTCAAAGGAACAAAGCTTGGTCTAGGGTTCACAATTCTTAATGCCATATTCTGGGGAAGAAGATGAGTTTAAACAGTGAGCATGCAAAATACATATTCTTGATGGATCCATAAATGGGATCTTAACACGTGTCCCTTTAGAATATTTAAGTAATGATGATGCAAATATCCCCTCACGTGCACTTATTATTTAGTTACAACTGCTTTCCCACGTGGATTGGCCATGCTGAAGTTCTATGTCACACGTAGAAGAGTGTCGTTGAGGGAGGTCTCAGTCAGGCCGAGTATGAGACTTCCAATGTTTGTTCGGTCTCTCGGAGAATGTTGAAGTATAGTCTCAGTTATACGAATGCCCAGTTGAGATAAGATTTCATGGGGATAATTGTAATATTAACGGGTCTCGACTGTCTAGCATGACAGACTAGACATAACTTATTAAGCGAATAGGTGGTTGAAAGGTCTCGTCTTCAGAGGGTAGTGAAAGTCGAAACTGTTGGCGTTGGATCTCTATAGCAGTGTGCTTTATAAGGTCGGCTTTGGACGAGAGAGTCCCAGTTTGGGATGAGGTTACACTTGGGAATATCCATCAATGCTAGCCCTTAGTCTTCAATGTGAATAGAAGGATGAGGGGTAAATTATCTGAAGTCAGGAGTTTATGAGACGTCTATGATGGATGGGTGAGACGTCCTTACAATATCAGGTCTGAGTTGGTGATGATTATTGAGGTGACACTTGGCAGTTAGTCTGTGGCCCATTATGTTGGAGATGACACATGTCAATGTTCTCATAGGTTAGCATCTTACACTAGTGTAGGCGGAGACATAGTCACTTAAGGTTTTATGTCCTCATGATGGTTCTCTTGGGACTTGCGCGTAATGATTTAGTGGTTAAAAATCACCTTTGATAGCCTTCTCTCTCTTCTTTACAAACCTTCTCCTGCCCATAACTCTTATTTCAGTCTCCATTAATGATCCCATCCATTCCTTAGATTCTTGTTATTTGAGACGCCTTCTATGCTATATCATTCCTTTCAAGAACTTATCTTCAACCAGGTAACTTATACCCATCTATTTCTCTCTAATTCAAGTTTATATTTGCTTGATTTTCCTTTTTATCCATTTTTCGATGAGTTTTTACATTTTTCGACAATGGATTGGGTAGTTTTAGTGCTTAGCCTTTAGTTTTCTTAGATATTTTAGGCAATAGAAGGTGTCATTAGGGCAACTTTCTAGGTTTTCAGTCAGTTTCCATCTTGATTTAAAAACTTCGGTGACTCACCAGTGAAAACCCTAACTAATGTTCTTGTTCTTGTATTCTTAAAAAAAATATGATTCAGTTCCCCCTTCTTTGATCTTTCAGTCAACTTTAGTCAACCCAAAACTTATTTGGATGTTAAAAACTTTATACAAGTTAGTCGAGCAGTATCCAACTCTTAGGGAGGGGTATTTTAGGGAAATATGAAGTATAGAAACCGAAGCCGCTATTAAGCATAGGGCTAAGGCCGATTCAACACTTCTAGTCCATTCAACCCCATTAGCTGTCGTACGCCCTCCCATTATCAAACTTAGTGACTCAATGTCTGATTCATCTCCTTCTGCGGATAAGAATCCTTTCGTCTCCTATATAGCCGAGAATGTGGATTCTTATGAGGAGGGTATGAGACTTTTATCATCCTCTTCTAACGGGTTTGAGGCAGACGAGGCCTCTTCCCGAGCCTCCTCCTCATATTATACTAAGTCTTTTAACCGTTTAAACTCATCTATCCAAGAGATCTCAGACCTGATCGAGTTAAGGGTGGAGGTTGTAATCTCACCTCCTCCAATGGCTGTCCCATTGTCAGCTATTTCGAGTGACGAATTAGAACAATGATACTCTAGTGTTGTCCCTGATGCTGACCCTGATGATGATTCTTATTCAGCTGAGGATACACTTGACACATCTTATGCCCGGTCTTTTCCCAGCAATGTTACAAAGGTTGATCTCTTGACCTGTAGGCATCTCTAAGGAATATGAACCTTTATCAACATGAGAGTGACTTTTGAAGATGAGAGGGAATTTCATGGCCGAGATGGAAATTTTTTGGTCTTTAAGCAGATGTTTAAGGTCAGCTTTAGGCTATCGATTCACCCCGCTATACGATATATCCTTGCCAATTTAGGCCTCGTCCTTTCTTAACTCTTGCCCAATGCTTGGAGGATAATCCTCAACTTTGTTTCCCTCTGGAGGTTAGTCCACTCTACCGACCTTCCAGTTAGCATTTTTAGGGGATGTTATAATGTGTCATGTCTAAAAACCCAACCTAACTACTATCATCTCATATCCATGAAGCCGATAAAAAAGTCTTGATTGTGAATCAAACATCTAACCATAATTAGAAGCCCCATTACTTTTCGTATCTAGAGCTTGGGAGTTTAGCCCAGATGCTACATGTAGCGCCTCAGAGCCTAGGGTTCCTAAGATATGGGCTAAAGCATCTATGTCGATAGAATTAGACCCAGGTCTGAGTATTGATGCTAGTAAGAAGGTGGTGAATATTAGGAAATAGGGTAAAGAAGGTGGTCTTGTAGAGTTTTAGTAATTAATGCCCCTAATTTTTAAAGCAAACAGGTTTGGGGGTGAGACCCCTAGTTGAGTTATGTAAGTATTTTTCATGCAACTATTGTATCATATTTTGTTACCTCTGTTACTAATACCCTCTTGACTTTACAGATTGTCCACCCAATACACCTGAATCTGTTTGGAAGACAGTAGATCCTAAATTTTCCAGACTAATGAAGAAGGTGGGTAAGAAGTCTGCACCCCTCCTCCTTAAATAAAGAAATACACTGTAAGAAACCCCTGATAGGTCAATGGAACAAATAAAAGGAAGGAGGTCCCTGTAGGCACCCCTGTCCCTCAGCAGCACATGAAGCGTAAGGATGGCTCATCCAAAACTGCACCGACACAAGCAATACCAATATCCTCTAAGGATGAACTATCGGCTCGTCTGGACAATTTGAAAATTATCTCCAACTCCTTCATAGGGAATAAGAAGAGGGCATTTGAGGCGCTAGCCTCCATGATGCCGGAGACCAATGACCATTTTCTGTAGTCCATGGATGTCTCTTTTCTGAGTGACTTCGGTCTCCATAGGGTTGTTCAAGTCATCATTTTTTAACAACTCTTATGTCTTTATTTCATCTTTCTTTTAATTTTATGTAGCATCATCTCGTACTAATGCCTCGTGTTTTTTACAGTCTATTTTGTCGTTAAATAAGGTCCATCAATGGGTCCAATAGAGGCTTCATAAGATTTGGCTCGCCCGGGATGCCATCAAGAAAGAGAAGGCTTTAAAGAAACAAATCTTGACTCCGGAGAATGATTATCAGAAGGGAATAAATACCCTAAAGACCCAACACACAGAGGCCTTAGGCAAGATAAAAACAGATCATGAGGCCACAATCAAGGCCTTGATCTACACGCAGGCGACCGATGAAAAAGAGAAGGTGAAAGTTTCTATTGATCAACCCCTAGAGGAAGCCAAGAAAAAATCTTTAGAGGACTTTAAGTCATTTGAGGAATTATTAGGGTACAGTCTCTAGTACCTTGAGAGAGGTGCCAAGACAATCTGTCATCGGGCTGTGCTAAAATTCCCCAATACCTCACACTTAGCATCACAATTTGAGCCTTTGATTTCTACAACCCGTTGGACATGATTGCCTTGACTTAAATTTAAGTATCGGTACAACCTAATCTTTTAGACAATTATTGTAGAGGATGGTGATGAGCCGAATGGAAACGAGGCTGAGGCAACATATGGCCAAGGTGGGGGCGAGAAAGATGCTACTGTTGTGGCCTAAAATGATGGTGATGCTGAAGTCGAGAAGGATAATGCTGCTGATATGACGGTGCAGGTTGAGGATGAGAGAAATAATGGAGCTTGAACCACACACTTTTGTTAGGGAGGTCGTTTGTGGCCTAATTCCTTTTACTTATGTAATTTTTGAATAGCCTCTAAGTTTTGACTTTTGATTGTTTAACTTGTGTTGGAACAATATGATTTGTCTTCTCATTTTAACTGCTCACATTTATAATTCTGCTAAGTGTTAAATGCGAATGTTCTTATCTTTTTTGCCAACTCTATTTATTATGCTGTATCTGCCTGATTTGAGCTTAATTACTGTTAAGAAACCTTGTAACCTTTTGATTATGGATATATTCTCGTCCTCAGCAAAGAAGTAATGCAACCAACTTAATAAGCGAATTCAAATTTTAATCACCAAATTGATGATGTTTAATGGCAAGTTCTCTCTCGTCATTTTGAGAGTGTATAGGCAAGTATTGTCTCGTCATACATTGTCATCTCGCTGAGAGAGTTTTGACTCTGATCCCACCACCTTATGATGTTTAAAGTAACCATAATTAAATGATTTTAAAATTTCAATCATCAAATTAATGATGTTTAATTTACAAGTCCCCTCTCGTCATTTTTGAGAGTGTATATGCGAGTATCATCTCGTCATACACTGTCATCTTGTCGTGAGAGTTTTGACTCTAATTCCACCATCTTGTGATGTTTAAATGAACCATAATTAAATGATTTTCAAGTTTGAACCGCCAAATTAATGATGTTTAATATCACGAAATAAATGGCGTTGGTCTAATCTCGTCCTTAGACGACCCTATTTAACCAAATTAATAAATTTTAACCAGATTGTGATTTTCACCACCTTAGCGATGTTATCACACTATTCTATTCCCCCTCTCGGTGTTGTTGAAAATCCATGAATGGGATAAGTTTCACATGGGTTTTTCATGACGCCGAGAGTGAGTTAGTGGTAGTTCACCATATAAATGATGTTTTTTAGCTTAGGACAATTTGAACCATGTAGTAGAACAATTTATATAAGAAAATTATGAGGGAACACTTAGGAATATTTTTTTATTCATCACTACAATCGTCGTTTTCAAATATAAAGAGAGAAAATTACATAAACTAAATTGTATACATGCGACTATACACGAGACTACTGATAGTATCTTTTCAAATGGTCGACATTCTATGGGTTAGATAATGGCTCTCCCTTCAAATTCTCCAGTCAATATGTTCGTGGGATAACCTCTTCAGTGATCCTGTAGGGGCCATCCCAATTTGGATACAACTTGTCTAGCTGCTACCAAACCTTCTTCAGAAAGAAATCCCCCACTATTATCAGCCTAGGTCCGACCCTTTTTATTATAAAACTTTATCGTCTGCTATTGGTATGCTATTTTCCTCACCTCATCATCTTCTCTTCTTTATTCAATCAGATCTAGGTCTAACCTCCTCTGTTCATTGTTCGTCTTTTGGTCGTAGGTCTGGACCATGTGGCTGGGTAGGCCGAGTTCTGTAGGTATCATATCTTTTGAGCCATATGCCATCATAAAGGGGGTCTCCCATATCGATGTCATCTCTGTCGTCCTGTAGTCCCACAAGACGGCATGTAACTCTTTGGTGCATAAGCTTTTGGCATCTTATAGCTTCTTTTTGATCCCGTACAAGATTTTTATATTTGTAACCTCTGTCCGGACATTTGCTTGAGGCCGTCTCGGCGTTGAATAGAATTATTTGATACCGACCCTTCCATAGTAGGCCTCCAGGGACTTATTCTTAAACTGCTTCATGTTATCCGAGATCAGTGTATGAGGAAGGATATAGCTATAAATGGAATTCTTCTAAATAAATTTAAAGGTCTTCGTCTTAGTGATGGAGATCAGAGCCTCAGTCTTTACCCATTTGGAGAAGTAATCGATCGCGATAATGAGATACCTGTAGTTGCCTTTGGCTCTAGGTAAAGGTACCACCAAGTCAATTTCCCAGATTACAAATGGCTATGGGGCTGTGATGGATGAGAGAATCTAGTGGGACTGGTGAGAGATACAGACATAACTTTGGCATTTGTCACATTTTTTCACGTAGTGAACACATCCTTAGAAAGTGTTGGCCACCAGTTACCCTGAGTTATAATTCATTTTGCCAAAGTTCATCCCCTGATATGGCTGGAACATGATCCCTTATGAACATCCTTCAAAATATACTCCACTTCTGAGGAGTGGACACATCGTAACAAATGAAGCAGTAAACCCTTTTTATATAGGACATCTCTTATGATTGAGAATTTTTCTTCCCTGTATCTCAATTTATTTTTCCTGGACTTTGATTCTGGAAGCTCCCCATCCCTAATATATCTGATGAGAGGATCCATCCAATAAGTTCCCAGATTCAAATTCAAAGAAAACTCAAGTCTCCCGTCATCTCCCTCAATCCTTGGTTTCTGCAATATCCCGATTGGGATGGTTCTCCTGATTTTTATTCGCATAGTTGATGCCAACTTCGCTAATACATCAGTTCACCTGTTGTCAAGTCGAGGAACTACTTTTACCTTCAACGAACTTGTAATAAGTGGGTATTTTCATTAGGACTACCCCTAGTGGTCTGAATTCTCCCAAAGTAACTGTTGAACTTTAAAATTGTCCCCAGTTTCGTCATTATGTTATTCTTTCTTGATTAAAAAAATTTGGCACCATAACTTAACTTCTTCTGAAAACAAACATACTTTTTTTCCAAACGCACCTCATTAATGACGTGAGCCTATCTTTTCAACTGTCAAAGCGTGCCGTGAAGTTCCAGTCTCCACTTGCAATCATTTTGACGGCTTGGCACATGCTTCTGTGGGAAACTCAAACGTTTATTTGATTTTAAATGACTAATTCTCAACACTTAGTCATTTTTTTCATCTTCGTCTCTTTACTTGCCGCAATACTTACAGAGCTTTTAGAGAGAGAAAAGTGCAAATCGCCATTATTAACCAAGTTTTTGCATGTTTCTTGACTTCTTTGCCTTATTTTCCACCTCCAGTCACTGTTACTCCACCCTTTTCCGTCCTCTCTTTATTCTCTACAAGCCCAACCAACTCTTATGGCTTCCTCAAGTTCTCCAACTGTTGCTTCTTCCAGCGCTTTGTTTGCTACCGCCACTACTGTTACTGCCCCTTTGAATGCCACCGCTTTGGTGGTAGCTCGCCAGGAACAACTCTTTTTCTACCATCGCTCCCCCATTTTTGGCAAGGGAGATGATTTCTCAGACCTATGCAAAACTTTCACTTTTAGTGCCAAGTGTGATCCTTTACTTCTGGGTGATGAAGATGAGGACTTAGCTGAATGGGGTTTCTTCCCCTCCAGAGGGGACTCTGTATTTCTATCTCGATCGTGATGACTTCCCTTGCTCACAAATTGATTTCGATGGGCCTGGAGGCTCTACAAACCACTTTAATACTTGGAACATCCATATGCATAGTTCTCACGTCAAAGACATTGCTATGGTTGGGCTTCATCGGGCTAAATGGTTTGGGGAGTTAACTCTTTCCAAACACAATGTTGCTCTTTAAGTACTGGTTTCTCGGCGGAATTTTACCACCCACACCTTTATGGCTGGGTCGGGGGAGTTCACCATATCGTTAGAAGACGTTTGCGAAATGCTTGGTCTTGAGCCCACAGGGGTTGTAGATTATTCTGATGAGCTCCTAGACGTCGAAGAAGGTGCTGACCGATTAGAGTTGGATCGAATATGCCGAAGTTGCACAGGGACTTCCATCAAGGCAAGATTTACTCCCTATATCAACTAATTCTTTGAAGCTCCATCTGAGAAGGATGTTTCTTCTACCCCTGGAAAAGGCAAAGGTACATCTCTAGAACTGTCAGCCTATATTCTCGTCATTCTATCCCGTTTTATGCTACATATGAAACCAAACAATCAAACCCTAAGGGACCTCATGAATATTTCCATTCGTTTGGCGAGAGGGTTTAAACTTCCTCTAGAAGCCATGGACTTGGGGTCCCTTTACACCTAGTTGGATATGACCCATCTGGACATGGAATGATCTCTTGGCCGTTACAACCTAGCTAACTTTGCAAATACCATACTCCTCATAGGCTTCCTATTGTAACAACTCGTGTAATTTTTGGTGTATTTTTCAAAAATATAGAGGAAAAATAAAGTTTTTGATAAAGTTATTTTTATTGTTCAAATATGTTGGATTTTATTTTTAAAGATGAGATTTTCAATCGATTTCGAAATCGGAGTTAAAACGAATTTTTAATGGATTTATAAATATTTATCCCTTATAAATTTTTTTTAAGGCAGTAGAACTGAAAAACCTGTGTGATCGATCGATGTCGATCGATCGACCCCAGCAGTTTTCGTGCGCAACAGGTTTTCTCAAGAGTTTTTGTTTGTTTCAAATTCTTTTCTTTTGCCTTATTTAAAGGGGTCGTGGGTGACCATTTTGGAACAAACTTTTGGCACAAAAATATGCAGTAAACATATTTTTATTTCCTCTCCTTTTTATATACACTTAGCCCCTTATATTTATGCATTCAACTTTAGTTTTAGAGGTGTTCTTGGGGCTGTTTTGGTGTTGGATCTCGAAAGAGTTTTGATGATCTTTGTGGGATGATTTTGATGGTGTGATCCAAGTTTCTGGGCAGATTTATATTGGTTCTTATGGTGGTCTGAGGTATGGGGTTTTACACAATATGCTCTTTAATCTCTCGAGAGTTATTCTCTTTGATTTTATGTGATTATTGAACTCTTATTTGAATTTCTAAATTCATTTGGAATCTAGAAATTATTGTTGTAATCGAATTTTGATTCATGGGGTATTACTATTGTGTTGAGCATGTTGTCATGAGATTTTAATATGATACTGAGGTTGGGCACCCACCAATATTCCTGTTCCAACTACTTGATAAAGTATGGGCGCGGTATGGTGAGGCCTGGTGACCCAGTTAATGTGTTGTTGAGAAATTATATTGATAAAAATGCTTATGAGATTTGCATTTGATTTGAATATTCGTACTCGTATTGTTACGCTTTATTCAACACCAATATATTTGTTGAGCATCTTTCCTGTCGTATTATGTACTTCCCAATATTATTTTTCTTTGTGGTAGGTTAGCGCGGATTTGGGCGCTATAGATTAATTGGAGATTGATTTTAGCTTGGTTATTTTGGTAAGAATATTCGAGACTACAAATGAGAAGATTTGTATTTATTTGGTTGTATAGAGCATTGGCGATTTATTTTATTTCGAGATAGTTATTTGTATTATTTCAAGAGAATTCTGTTGTATTTAATTTGAAGAATTGAGATTAGTGGATTCTTTTTTTATATTGTGGGTTTATTTTAGATGCTCTATACCTTGTTGATTGTGGATTTAATTAGTTTTATCGGAGTAGCGCTCCGCTCCTCTCTCCCCGGGCAGGCGGGGTGTTACAGAATGGTATCAGAGTCAGGTTTCGATCCTGGGACCTGTGGTTTATGGTCCCACTAACTAGTCTCATACCTAACAAGTGTTCTATAACAAGGGGTGAAAACAAATTACTTACAATACCCAATGTCCCCGAGATATCAAAATTATAATATTTCCATAAGGTGTCACAT
The DNA here is from genome assembly GCA_949130495.1 of Sambucus nigra. Taxonomy (NCBI): domain Eukaryota; kingdom Viridiplantae; phylum Streptophyta; class Magnoliopsida; order Dipsacales; family Adoxaceae; genus Sambucus; species Sambucus nigra. The sequence goes on from OX422212.1 coordinate 476,654,978, forward strand.
TTCACAATTTATAACAACATTATTCATATCAACCTTAAAATTTCCATTTTACTTAATCTTTAATTAAACGGTTGAAATAAAGGACACATAAATATTTGATTTTCAGAATAACAACTACATGGAAGTCCTATAATGATTATTATTTTCCAACATAAGCAATCAAATTAAACTAGGGTTTTTTCATATAATATTAAAATTATCTTTCTAAGGGCTCCTCTACATGCGCATGCCATAACATAACCGACGACCCAAACACTACCCAAAGAACAACAAGGTTATGAGTATTAAGTAATATTAATATTTCATGCTAAAAACAGCCCAAATATTTATTTCTCGAATCATTACATTAATAGGTTATTTTAGACAACATGCATTTAATGAAGGCTACAATCAAGACATATAACACTAAGGGAAAAGAATAGTATAAACATGCCTGTGATTAGATGTAGAAAAACCGATTAGAGATTTGACTTCCTCTTGAAAAATGGATCAAAAACTCCTCTTGAATCAACTTGGAACAAATTAGTTTATGCCTTCAAAATTGAGCTTAAAAAGTGGTTTTAATGGAGGCTAGGGTTTGGAGGTGGGAGATGATGGAATAATAGAGAGTCTGCTGCTCAAGGGTTTGTAGAACATAAGTTTTAAAAACCTAGCCCTGAAGTCCATTTATATAATTAAGTTGAAGAGTTTTAAAATCACCAAATTTGCCAAAAAGAAACCTGTTGCGCACGAAATCTGAAGGGGTCGATCGATCGACCCCCTAGAGTCGATCGATCGATCACTCAGAAATTTTGAAACTGCCGACTTAAAATAATTCCAAGAGATAAACTTTAAAATTCATTTAAAAATCAATTTTAAGTCTGATTTCGAAACCGATTGAAATTCTCGTTTCCAAAAATAAAATCCAACATTTTTAATTAATAAAGATCCAAAAATCTAAGATTTTATTTTTTTCTCGAAAATTTCCATTTAATTAAATAAATCAATTATAAAAACACGGAGTGTTACATACTTCCCCCCTAGCAAATAATTTCGTCCTCGAAATTAGGCGAAGCATACACATCAACGCATAAATCTCGCAAAAAGAAAATAAGGCTCACATATGCCTACCCATAGAATGCCATAATTGGGTGCCCATACACCCAATACGACGCGCATCTACCCCACGAACAACAAAATAATATATATATTTCCTATATGCATACGCATAACTATGAAAATAATGGCGTACCACACGCTCTCAAAAATCCCCCACTTTATCCTATATCCGAAAGTCATCAAAATGCTAACGTCCTCAAATTAAATCTCAGCACCAAAAATCGATACATACGATACCTAAAATCTGTACTAAAATCTCCAAAATAATTATCGTATCCATAATCTATTCTAAGGATCCTCACATCAAGCTTACTAATTCTAAACTCAATGCCTACACCGTCGTTAACTCAAAAATTCACATCTCCAAGGAACACATCTAATACGTATGCTAGACCCTCTAATTTAAGGAGTACGAATCAATAAAGGGAATCAAAGATCTATAACGCGGAAGCTAAAATGGACACACAACCTACGAGACCTAAGACTCTGATACCATCTGTCACACCCCGCTAAATTCTGGCGTCGGCTGCCACCAAAACTGAGCCAGGTGCGAGTAAATTAAATATCATCCTTGGCATGTAATAGATGTGAAACATAAAATTTTTAATCCACAAGATAAATAATTGAAATAAATATCAAATACTAATAACATCCAACTGATAGAACACCAATGTGTTATATAAAATCCATCACATGCAATCTTCGAATATCTCAATAATTAAACTATAAAAATCCAACTGAAATCTCATGACAACTGTGGAACCGAATGGGCCAATAAAACTCAAATGTAGTCTCATAATAAATATGATGGAATAGGATAAAAATATAACTACTAAAATAATAAAAATAGCTCCAGCTGCATCTCCAAAAAATCTCCAAAAATCCTATGCAGCTACTCCGAATTAATTCCTGAAAAAGATTAGTCAACGCATGTGTCAGAGCCAAAGCCCCGAGCATGAATACCGGCTACTCCTCTCAATTAGGGTCCTTGAACCTAGACAATATTGCTATATACATCGACCATAACAATAGAATCTTTTAATAAAAGGATAATTAATTGCCAAAAATAAATTACTAACTCTCCGCAAGGTTTTCAGTCTGATCCTTCTCAAGCAGCCCTAAAGGGGTAATTGGACCGCTCTTCAGCCTGTTAAACTGGGGCTCTTAGTTCTTCATCACAAAGGTCTCAATTACAATGGGGTGTTTACATCCCCCAACATAGGACTTCTTCTTCTCAACAGGGAATTAAGGATTTAAACCGACAATGAGGTTGAGAGTCTTTATAATAACCATTTCAGGAGGAGAAACATTGGTCAGCATAAGAGCAAGGTCTAAGGATTCTAAGGATGAGGATGTTCACCTTACAGGGAAATTCCCTTATGGGGAGTCAAATGCAGTGGTTGAGGAGGATGATGTTAGGTCTTCTGGATTAATTGGGGCAGATGGAATGTCTTTAGTGGGGCGAGTGATAAAGGAAGTGATTGAACTTTGATATCTACGTATAATTGAGGCATAATGAGGATAAGCTTCTCCTATCCTCCGTTGGGTAGACCAAATAGCTTTTAGGTCTGCAAAATTGAACTCTGATGCACGAGGTATATCCTACATCTTCTCTTTGCAAAATAGAAAGACAAAAAATGAAGTCAATAACAGAATTAGTTGAAAGACCAAGAAGAAGAAGATTACACAAGAATAAACAAATACCAACCTATGCCCTGACCCTCCTAAGGGCAATAGGTTCTATTGTCGTCCTCACACTCAGGAAGAGGGGCAAACTACCAATCTTTCAAAATCAATCCATAATCCTAATAATCCTTATTCGAATCAGATAAATTTACTACTATAGCTCTGTTAGAGAGTCTCGTCTTTAAATACTAAATGTTATCATTGGCGGTACCCCAATTATAACATTACATTAATTCCTTATTCCTATAATGGCTCCAAATAATTCATTAATATGATTCGCACAATTAACTACCCTACAAGTATTGAGATCCACCTAGAATGGGACCACATCCAACTTTTGGAAAAACTTTAAATACAAATGACTTGGAGGGAATGTCACCCCACACTCAATAATAAATATTGTGGGGATCCAGTGATCCTACTCTAGTGCACAAATATTGCAAGGACCTATTACCAACTCAATTTTTTCCCACTCCAAGATCCTACAGGTTTCCCTAGATACCCCCAAACAACCCTCAACATACACCATTTTTTGACAAAAAGGGAAGAAAAAAGAAGAAAAGACGGGTTCTTATAGGGAAACAGAAACAACAACAACTCTCACAAAAGGTGGAGTAAAAACTTGAGAAGGAAGAGAAAAGTTTGAAATTCAATGTGAGGAGAACAAGGAGGTAAAATGACGTTTTATAGGACTCTATGACGTCCCCTGAGCTATAAAAAATGAAATGATTAAGTGTACTACCACTTCACCTTTCGGCTATAACTCAGTTCTCCAGAAATCAAAATGACCAGCATATTCCCAGACGGTTCTCTATTTTTGCTACTATTTTAAAATTGCCATTACGAAGATATAACATTTAGAAATTTACAACCCCCAGAAGTTGGAAGCTTACCAGATGCTTCCAGATAGCTGAGCAAGTCCTAATAAATAATAGTCCATAAATTATTGGGGGCTTTTGTTATAACCTAAAATAATACAGCCAAGTGGACCAATAATAAGATGACACCTGCCATCATACTCAAGGGGCCTAAAGACAACAAGTAGAAGTGGTCGGCTTAATCACCTCCCTGGTCGACATTCTAGCTGACCAGCCTCAAGAATATGAAAAGGCGGTATTGTGAACAGACACACATGAGGATCTCAACAGTGAAAAACATCTTATCTTAAACCTTAGAGAGATCATGAGAAGCTTGTACTGAAACCCTAATATATAGTGACATTATACCCATGGACGTAGACACCTTACTGGGATGAACCACATAAAAATCCTCTGTCTTTTTCTTTGTCTCTCATCTCTCTCTAGATTAAATTATTCTTACTTTATCTGTGGTTGATAATAATTGGTTGAACAAATCTAAGGCTCATCCTAATTATCATACAAAGTTTAGATGCCAACACTTATCATTTTCATAAATAACCTTATGCAATATGGATAAATGGTTATGATGAGGCATTGGCACACTTGGGTGAGGAACTTGAGCAAGCCATAGATAATTTTAAAAGTGGGGATGGTTAAACGCCCTTGTGTTATGAAGCTATCGAAGAAAGATAAACTCTAATATTTGCATGATCGTGGGTGTTTATATCATCCTATCCTTCCTTTCAAGTTGGATATTTCTTGGATTCCTACGGATGCAATACCCATAAGTTTTAATAGGAAGTATCTTGGGGACTGTGGCCTATATGGAGATGATGTTCTTAGTTAGCCTTTGCATCTGATGGATAGAACTAGTTCCAGTAGCCAATCGAGGCTTATGTATTTGATCCTTCCTTCTATAATGGATGTTCCTCCTGCTGGAATGGAGAAGGCCTTGGGAAAATGTCATGTTAATTAAGAAGTTGGTGTTTTTTATTATTAAATGTTCTTATGTAATGATACTATGATATTTGAAATATTTGAATAAATGCTTTAATTGCTTTGCTCTGTGATTTTGGTCTACTAGTAGTGGTCTTATGATTGTGTGGTCGACAGTAAGCCAATAAATCTGCCTTTTTGGTTACCAATTTGAACGAATACATGTTGTTCTTCTTAGGTTCTATTGACATGCCTTTTTTTATCGCCCAAACGGATCTTGTCGTTTTGACCAAGTGCTAGTTATCATTGTCGACCAAATATTTTAAGAATGTTCCTTAATTTGGTCTGGTAAAACTTCTTGTTCTTGACAGTGGGGAGTTATACATGAAGTTTCATGTTTGGAACTTCTCTTTCATGACTTATTCGAAGACGCAATCATACGCGAAGTCTTTAGTTTTTTAGAGTTTCGTTTATCATTATTATTTGAGACTTGTTATTTGAGATTGCTTTAACTCGGCACATCTCCCACTCATGAAAAAATGTAAAAAATAAGCCAAAATTTTTATGAACCTTGATGATCTTGAGAATTAAAAACGAGTTATGGGACCTAACAAAAGATTACATGTTGATGTATCACTGATAATATTTCCTCAGATGCTCAGTGTTTTAACAGTTTTTGAACTGCTCTCCTTCTAGAGTTTCAATCAATAGGTGCCTAGTCAGAAAATTACTAAAATTCGGTAAGGACCGTTCCAATTTGGCTTTAGTTTGTTCCCTTTTTGGAGCAACTTTTTGAGTACATAATCTCCTTCCTTAAGGTCTCCCGGTTTGATCTCTGATTATAAAATCGAGCAGTTTGTTGCTAATATGCTGCGACGCGCAGTGCATCATGTTCTCAAACTTTCTTAACGAAGTCCAAATCTAACCTTCTCATGAGATCACTCTTCGGGGATTTGAAATTGATCACTCTGTGGATGGGTAAACCAATCTCTGTGGGGACCACTGCCTCTGTCCCAAATTCTAACATGTAGAGGGTCTCTCCTGTAGTTGTCCTCGTCATGTTCCTATAATATCGAAGCACACTTTGTAGCTCGTTGATCCAGTTTTCCTTGGTATCATCCAACCTCTTTTTTATTTCATTGAGCAGATTTTTATTCGTTACCTTTGTCTGCAAATTGCATTACAAATGTTCGGGAGCAAAAGGCAACTTTTCGATTTTGGATTAAACATAATAATCTTCAAACTTATAGTTCTCAAAATGCGTTCCATAGTCGGTGATAAAGGAATATGGAATCCCATAGCAACAAATGAGGTTCTGCCATATAAACTAGAAGACCTTATCATAAGGCATGTCCACTAGAGGTTCTGCCCAACCCACTTGGAAAAGTAATCTATCGTGATGACTAAATATTTGATCCTTTCTCTAGTCTTCAGTATGGGACCGACCAGGTCAATTACCTTTATGAAAAAGAGCCACGGGGATGTGATCGGCATGAGCGTGGCTCTGGGTGTCCTGTGGATGGTAGCATATCTTTTCCATTTGTCGCAATTCCTTGTATAAGTGGTATAATTTTCTTTCATGGTGGGCTAATAATAACCCTGTATGGCCATTCACCACACTAACAATTTTCTTTCTGAATGAGATCCATAGGATCTTTCTCGTTTTTCTTTCATTAGGTTTGGTACATCTACTAGATGGATGCGTCTGAGCAGCGAAAAGATGAAGCCTATTTTATATAAACTTCCTCCTTCCATAACGTATCCAGCTGCTTTGTATCTTAGTTTCCTAGTATATTATGGATCGACTAGTAGGATGCCCTTCTCAATGTACTCCTTTAATTGATCCATCCATGATGGGCCTAAATCCAATATAGTCATATTGAGGCTCTCTGTATCAATATTTAGATGCATGATGATTTCTATTGGAATAGCTATTCTCAGATCAGTTATAGTTACAAAATTAAGCTGAGCGAGTGAATTTGCTTGGGCATTATCAATCCTAGGAATCCCTATTATTTTGATCGTACAAAATTTGGATATCCTGTCTTGGGATTTAGCCAAGTACTTTATTATGAATTCTCATTTGACTCCGTAGACACCCAACACTTGGTTTACAATCAATTGGGAATAACTGTGTGCCTGTATCTACTCGTCACCCGAAGAGTTCTAGTTCAAACTTGGCTATTAGTCCCTCGTACTCTGCTTCATTGTTGGAGGCTTTGGACTGGAATCTAAGGGAATATTTAATGTCTATATCATTCGATGTGTTGATCACCAATCCAGCCCCGCTACTAGAGGCATATGACGATTTATCCATATATATCTTCCAAATGGATATTCTTCTTTGAAATCCCCTTAAACCAGAATCCTATTATTGAATACTGTTTTACTTTGTTCAAGGTAGCGAGTGGTTGTTTCTCGCTTATCCGATGTCTTTGGCATATTTTTCACGTGGTTAGTTGTTCCAATTAGTGAGTTATATTTCAGGGGAAGGTTGCTCCGTAGGTTAAACTCTTGAGCTTTATTCTTTAAAAGCCTTTTTGATTGGATTTATAGCTAAACCCTCTTCTATAAAAGTCTGATCGGTAAGTTTTTCTTTGTAAGTGAACTCTTCTATAAAGTCAGCTACTGCTTGTCCCTTCAATGTCATTCTAGGTTCATATTGTATATCATATTCTTCGAACTCCATAACCCAAGCCATTAACCTTCCAAACTTTTCAGGTTTATGAATGACTTGGCATAGGGGTAGATCTATATAGACTACAATAATGTGAACTTAGTAGTATGGTTTCATTATTTGAGAGGCTTCATTTATGGTCAGAGCTAATTTCTCCAATCGTGGGTAGAAAATTTCAGTCGAATCAGTGCCGATCTAATTGCTGACTCATATACGACATAAGACTATTCTTGAGTGTAAGGGTGGAGACCCCAAGTATTTCTCAACTCTAAGAAAACATTTTTGCATTCTTTGTTACATTAAAAAGGTCTACTTAATACTTTTAAAAAAGGCAGGCACCTATCCTTAACTCGCAAGATAATTTTATTGAGAGTTGTCACCCCACTAGTCAGCTTTTGCACATCCTTCTTGTTCGTGGCAAACTTCATATTAATCAGTGCTTGAATTTTGTTCGGGTTAGCCTCAATGACTCTCTAATTCACTACGAAGCTGAGGAACATTCCTTCTTGTACGCCGAACATGCACTTGGTGGGGTTGAGCTTCATGAATTATTCTCCAACTGGTCAAACATTTTCCCTAAGTCTTTGATGTGATCCACGATTCTTTTGTTCTTCGTGAGCATGTCATCGACATATATCTCCATATTTTTTCCAATGTCCTCTTTGAAAACATTGTTCACTCACCTTTGGTATGTTGCTTCGGCATTTTTGAGCCCAAAAGGCATAACGTTGTAACTGTAGTGATGAATGAGGTCATCTCAATGTCTTTTGGCTTCTTAATTTAGTTATAACAAGAATACGCATGCATGAAATTGAGTAGTTCATGCCCAGTAGTTGCATCAACTAATTCATCAATCCTTGGCAATGGATAATGGTATTTTGGGCAAGACTTGTTCATGTTCGTGAAATCGACACGCATTCACCCTTCTTCTTCTTCTTCTTCTTCTTCTTCTTCTTCTTCTTCTTCTTCTTCTTCTTCTTCTTCTTTTTCTTTTTAACTATAACTACATCGGCAGGCCACTCGAGGTACTGAGCATCTTCGATGAAAATTTCTTTCTATAATTTTTCCACTTCTTCTTATATAGCCATGTTCTTCTCGGGGATGAAGACACGTACTTTTATTTGATCGACATTGCGTAATTAAAAATGTTGAGTTCATGACACATGAACTTTGGGTCAATCCTGATCATATTCGCGTGTCTCGAAGCGAACACGTTCTTCCTCTATTTGAGGAAATACACAAGTTCTTTTCTGACGATCGGGTTTAGGGACGTGTCGATCTATGTTGTCTTTTCTAGGTGTTCTTCATCCAGGACTATATTCTCTACTGCTTCCATAACCTGCCCCTTGAAAAGTTCGGTTTCCTAATAAGGATATATGGTTTTATCTGAAAGGTGGTGGTGAGTTTCTTCAGTTCCTCTTGGTCGGCTGATGTGTAATACCATTGCCAGGCTTTAACTTGGTTTCCTTTAACGATGCTGACCCCATAGTGCGTAAATAACTTCAGACATTAGTGTACGGTGGAGGGAATAGATTCAAACTTTTCTAGGTCAACCCTACTGAGGATAATGTTATATACTGAGATGACATTCTTGTCGAGGATGAAGAAGTGGATATTTTCTGTGTTGTAGGTCGACTAATTACTAATTATGACTTCTAAGTTGACAGTCCCTAGGGGATGAACCCTTTCCTCGAAGGAACCAATAAGGGGCCTGTAATAGGGATAAAGTTTACTATCTCGCAAACCTAATTCCTTGAAGCAGTTGTAGAATAGCACATTGGTCGACCTGCCATTTTTGACCAACTTTTTAGGTACTTTTTCCTCGTGTACCAGCATTGTAATGACCAGAGGATTGTCGTGGGGGTGGAGTACATTTGATAAGTCATGTTTAGAGAACCCTATTATTAGTTTATCTTTATTGACTTTCATTAGACAGTTATTAACATCACCAGTCAAATCGATCTACCGAATGTAGGAGCATGCTTTCGCTTAATTGAGATAAGCCTTCCTTTCTGCTATTTTTCCACCACCACCAATATCCCCACCTGTAATAAAATGACATTCAAAAGAGATCATTTTCACCTCCCATATAGACTTTGGGTCTCCTCAGTAGATTTGGGTCGTCCTCAGAATCATCATCCCTTCCTCTTTTCTTTCCATATCCTCTTGAGCATGGGAATTTCGATCGTCTCCGACCATCTCTCTCTTTCGAAGGATTTGCTTTGCCCTCTCTGTTAACAAACTTAGATAGTTTTCTTCTCTAAATTAGGCTTTCTATCTCATTCTTCAGGGCTACGCAATTGTCCATATTATGCCCGTGATCTTTGTAAAATTTGTAATAGTTGGAATTATCCCTCAAATTTAGGGGAGATTTCAACTTCCTTGGCCATTTCAGGTCCTTGCTTACCTGGATCTCCTCCGAAATGTGATGTGTGCTAATAGTGAGAGGGGTATATTCGTCATACCTCTTGGGATTTTCCACCCTCTTATCTTTATGCTCTTTCTTCTAGAAGCCCTTGTTGTTCTCGACTTTGGGGTTATGAGATTTCTTGGCAGCCATGGCTTACTCGACGTTCATAATCTTACCTACTTTGGTCAGTAATTTGGTTATCGTCTTCGGTGGGTTTTTGTCTAGAGTGTAGTATAGTTTCCCGAGGAGCACACCACTCATCAACACAGTGATTACCATCTTCTTTTCATAATTAATGACCTCCAATTTTTTGCTATTAAATCGAATGATATACTCACGAGTGGTTTATGCTACACTCTAGAGAATACTTAGCAGATGCGTTGTGACAACCCGCCTATTCTAATACCTGGTGGTCAAACCTCTGCTAAAATAAAAGAGGATTCTCAATATTGTCTCATTCTCAACATCACTATCATAATCAAACAATATAAAATAATATGAATAAAACCATACAACTACAATAAATAGATAAATCACTATGTATATAGATAAATAATAAAAATGAACCAAATAAACTACCGGTCACCAAATAATAACAATCCATTTGAATAAAACTGAATAAACGAAATAATATCCTGACATAAGTAACTTCTATCCAAACTATGGAAAACACGCCCAAATAAAATACTGTAAATGATAAATATCCTATCTAGATAGAATGAGCTAAGATGACTAAGTTAAATCCTGTAGTGTCCACAGCTAGTGCAACGGCGAGAAAAGATCTATCCATGCGGTCCCGGCTGGTGCTACTGCACACCTGTGGTTTTAAAAGATAACAAGAAAAATAATTTGCCCACGGGTTAAAGCCCTAAAAGTTTGAAATATTTTACAAGTAATTAATTATTTTAAATCAATAAAATGCACAGTGTATTACTTTCATAATAAATCGGTCCTGCTCATATGAGATAACACCCCACCTCTCGTCTATAGTGCACAACTAACGCATTCATTTTATCATCCTAATTAAACTACCCAGTCTAACTAGGGCAGATAATCGCTATCCCATCCCAAATCCCGCTAATACTCTCAATTAGCTAAGTGTAAACTACCCTCACTAGCGATACGTTTATAAGAGAATATCGTAGAGATACATTGGCTATAGATAAATATTTCACACATTAAATATAACATAACTACACTCGTGCTATAAGTAGACATACACATTATATCGTATACCATACATATATATCACTCCCTTCGACCACTGAGCCTAAATGTAAACACATACAAACAGAGGTGGTCATAAACATACGTCCGGGGGTCGCGACCATACCACATCGCACTCAACCGGTCTCCAAACTAACACCTATCCACTGGCATGGATAGTGATCATGTAACAATACTATGACCTGGGGGTTCAATCCAATACCTACGGGTTAATGCTAGGATAGACTGCCCACTATACGCAACCTCCTACGATAGCACTATTGAGTAGGTATGTTTAAAACATACATATAGCATATATATATATATATATATATATATATATATATATATATATATATATATATATATATATATATATATATATATACACACACACACACATGTCACTCTAATATGTTGATAAGCACCCAAAAGTGTTTCATTTATGCCCCAAATATATGCATTTTAGTCGCTCGTTTGTAATAAAATTGGCCTTATGTTCGTATTTGTCTATATTGCAGGTCAATTGGTAGTCGTGATATCAAATTGTGCTAATTCGACGTAATTGCAATAAAGTAGAGGTCAAAAGCGTTCAACAAATAAATCAAAGTAGACGCGAAGTCAGAAGTCCCTATTTGAGCTTGTCCCGATGAGTTCTGATGCCCCGAGCGCGGTCTCGTACCAAACCTAAGCCTAAATCGAGACGTAGCTATCACCCGAGCCTTATGTGTGTTTAATTTTTTTTAATTTATTTAGATTTTTATTTGAGTCGTATATAATTTTTAGGATTTTAATATGTTATTTGTGTACGTATAGTTGTATATATTATAGTCCGTTATTGTGCATAGAGTGTTTTAATATTATTTCTATAAATATAATAGGTGTGCGTTTCATTTTTATTTTATTATATCTGTTTTTAGTTTAGTTTTATTATTATTTTATTATATTTGTTTTTAATTTTATTAGGTTAGTTTTATTATTGTTATTTTTTATTTTATTTTAGTATTTTATTTATAGGGCAAATTTTTTTTTTTATTTTATCAGATTTTAATTTTATTAATTAATTGAGTCTTAGTTTTATGTTTAGATCCTTAAATAAACGCACATAAACACCTCACTTACAATACACATCCACACGCACTATTCATACCCTCACCTCACACTCTCTCTCCTCTCATTTCCATTCCAACGACCCACCTGCCAAAACCTCACCCAAAACAAAACCTCAACCCATTTCTGCCGAGCAACGACCAAGTCCAGCCTATACCTCCCATTTCGGCCACTGCCCACACCTACAACTCGAGCTCTAGACAGTAACACCTCTAAACCCGAAAACCCGATTTGATCCTTTTTCTCTCATGACCCGAACTAAAACTCGTCAACCAAATCCAGTCGTACTATCAATCTTCAACCCCACGATCTCCACCTGGCTATACCCATTAGGCAGACCCCCCAAACCTCCAAACTGCTCCTACCATGCTGGCGGCAAACCTATCTCAAGCGACCCGTATCCTCGCCGGCTAGGCCACCTCAGACCAAGAGGAAATCGACCCAGCATCTCCAAAACTCAGTTTATACCCAGCTCACTTCGAACCATACCCGAGTCCAACCTCCATAACCCGAAACCCAGTAGTAAAACCCATTTAAACCAACATCCAGTTAAACCTCTAAGCAATCAACCCACAGTAGCCGACCATATGCCAAAAGAATAGGAACTTCATCTGCCTTTTCAAAACAAAACCCACATTTTTCAAATCCCAAATATCTCTCGGAAAAGAGAATAATCGTGGGCTATAGAAATAAAGAAGACAACTCTTAAAAAGGAGACTCTCTGAGATGGAATAAAGAGAGACCCTTCGAAAATAAAAAAAATCAGAAAAAATATAAAAAAATTAGTTTAGTTTTGGAATAGTTTTTAGGTTTAATTTTAATTTTAATTTTTATAATCGAGTGCGGATATTGTGAAGAAGTTATACGCATGTCAAGATGCGGTTCAAGACATATTTGTGAAAAATTTGCGTATCGTATTTCTTTCTTCACTTTTCAATTTATATCCTTCTTGACATATTATTGATTGTTGTTTATGCATACATGAGAATGTTAGGCTAAACACCCCGTTCAAGGGGTGGGATGAAACTACTTAGGTGTTCATTTAGTTAATTAATTTATTATATTTCTAGGGAAATTAATTTCTAATTGTCACAAATTAATTTACGTATCGGGAGATAGTAAATTAATTTAGTTTTAATATTTGATTTTGGAATCGAACTAGAGATATGTTTTTCTTAAAATTCTAATATTAATTCGGTGTTGAAATTCGAGGCTTCATACATTTTTTATTAAATTGATCTTAGCGTGTAATTTATTAAAATCCTAGTGTGATATTTTTAAATTAGTTTTATGAAAAAGATATTATTCAATTTATAATTCTAACGAGAGTTAGATTATAAATTTAATATTATCATGAAATATTTCAATTTAATAAATTAAGAAATTAAAAATAACTGAACACGCGGTGTAATCCCACCTCTTGAATCTTCTCACATTTATCACATTCGGTTACATAGTTTAGTTCATTTTCTCACGTACGATTTTAGCATTTATATTCTCCCTTGAATTTGTTTTAAAAATAAAAATATAAAAAAAAGTTTTAATAAAAAATTGAAATTACAAGCATTCACATTATTTGTTTTCCACTCGAAAGTTAGATTGATACCCGTACTTACCACAATACTAGTTGTTTAACAAGTTTTGTACGTATTCAAGGGATTTTGAGACTAGTCTTTTGAAGAAAATGACCATACGCAAAGGCGATGTGTAAAACTCTGTGCTTTTCTTGCTCGCGATTAATTTAAAATTTGATTACCTTATCACTTAATTGAATATAATAATTGTCTATGTGTTCGTTAGGATTTTTTTCTTTGCTTTTACGTATCTAATCCAAGTCTTTTAGTAATCGGTTTTCTACTCCGCCCCTTTGAGTTTGAAAAACATTCCATTCTCTCCCCTTTTTTGAAAAATCCCAAAAAATACTTCCTCTTTTTTAAATAATATATTCAACCAAATCACACAAACATTTTCTTTCTTTTTCCATATTCGAAATGCCAAAAAGAAATTTCTTTTCTTATATTCAAAAACTACAAAAATATATTTTTTTTCGTTTGAAAAACATTTAAAATTCCAAAAATATTACTCTCGTCATGGTTGAAAAACGTCCTTTAAGGGAATACTTTGGCCATTTTCCATTATCTCGAAGCATGTTTGACGTTGAGCCCGAGTTGAACCTCCGCACTTTACTTAGTGGCTTTAACTCTCTCACCCACGCCGTTGATACTCTTGCGTCGTCCACGCACACATCTCATATTCCATCACCTCTAATAAAGAATGTCAACCCATCCAATGCTTCGTCGTGCACCTACCACTTTCACTTTGATCCCTTGTCCCATGAGTGTCCATATCTTCCATATTCATCTGAACCAACCATGGAACATATGTATCCATATGACACTGTTTCGGAACCACCCTCGGCGTATTGTCCTGACATATCTAATACCGATGGGTATGAGCACCCGAGCTATTCATGGAGTCTTGATCACCCTCCTATGAAATATAAATCCCAACATCATGTTGTGGATCATCATGATTTTCGACAGTTGTCATGGCAACCTAGTGCACCTCATCCTGCTTAGTCTCCTTGCTACACACCCCATGATTATCAACCTTTTGTCTCTCATGGAGAAACTTCTCTCGTGTATGATGCACTTGACCATGTTCCTTCCACTTCATGTGAGTATTCTCTGTATTCGAGTTTTTATAGCGAGTCGTGTCCACGTCAACCACCACCGACACCCGCCAACCCTTCACCACCACCACCATGAAAATCTTCCCTCAAAAGCATCTTGCAAAAGTTCATACTCGAACAAGTGAACACTCTTTAATCTCAAAATGACGCTCTTCAACGGCTTGAACAACGACTAAATGAATTTGAGTGTGCGAGAGAGTCGGATTCCACCCCAAGTCAACCCATTGTTGCCCCCACGTGGGGTGATGATGTGTCCTCTTATGATATGACTTTTGACTATAACCAACCATATCATCTCGAGAATCTCGAAGTCCCCAAGTTGAAAATTGTCTTGATTGACCTAATGATTATGAGACTGATCAAACACTGCCTTCTTCTAATGAACCCATCATTACGGTTCATATTCCTCATCCGGACGAATCCAACACTAAGCTTGAGTTTATACCTATTGCGCCCATTATGTGTGTCCCCGAGGCACCCATTTCTTACAGGTTAGCTCCGAGTCCGAGTTCTCCTCAATATCTTGAGATTGCATTCGAGATGGTTCCTACCTCTCTAGATATGGATCATGTCCACACATGTTTGGCTCACTTTAAGTCCCATTTTGATGTTGATTCATTGGATGTTAGTGCGTCTTATGATGACTTATGTGTGGATAACTTGATCTTTCCATCCTCTACTTCCACACTTCCTATTGAGAGTACTCTTGATGATGATTCAAAGCCTCATTATGAATGTATGTCTCCTACTCTAAAGTTGGATCATCTTCCTGCACCAATTGTCCCACTTGACCTACTAATTATCCTTCCCACCCCACCACCTGGTTTGGACCTTGCTATTATACCTCTCATGTTCCTATCTACGCATTTAGATCCTCACCTAAACCCTCCCTCCACCCTAGTGCTCCACGAGCACACTATTGAGTTTTTCATCGACTGCACCATCCATGAGAGTATATATGCTACTCTAACCATACGTGACACGAAGCTTGTTCCTACATGCCTGCCACTCACCGAGTTTGGTGATTTTTATTTGTGCCAACTCATTGTTGTGTCACTATGAGAGCATTATCATCTTCCATTTATATAATGGTCGTGCTATTTCTATAAACCCCACCACATTCCAATTGCCAAACCATTTTTCCTTCCCATCTAATTGGAGAACCATGCTTATAGGGCTTTTGTTGCCCTCACATTTACGCTCAATAAGGCTTGTGATTGGTTCCTCTTCACCCTCACCCTTGCATTTCTTCCCTATACCCTTATGTAAGGACATATTTCTCATGTTTGTTATCTTACATTTGTGTATGTCGTACGCCGCTACATTTGGAACGCCTCTACACGATCTCACACGACGGCCTCAATCCGAATTTTGGGAATCAAGCATTCAACATATCCATCATGTGTCCCACATCTACCTCAACGACTTCAAGTTCCACGATTTTAGGGACTTCATGCAAGTGGTATGCAAGAGAAGTCAAAACAGTAAAAGAAGGCAAGATATGGAAGTTCAAGGGAATTTTGGTAGTTTTACAGCCACCATCCGGAGGACTGGTTAATTAGAAAGTTGAAGATCTCGCCGCAACGAAGATACTGGAAGAAATGGCACCTCAATCCGAGCTACGGTGAAGAAGTATGGCCCTTTGAAAATGGAGAAAATTCCGAGAAAATCCCTTGAAAAATGCTAAGTGTTTAAGCCCCATGTTCCAGCGATTTTCTACGAACCGAAAGCCAAACTGGTTCGGGGGGCAAACCGGTTCACGGTACACCCGAACCGGTTTGGGGTACCTGACGCTGGATAGAGTTCCAGAATTTTAAAACTCTTTTTCGTTTCCTTATAAAAGACAACTTCGGGGGAGTTATTTCATAAGACTTGGAGAGACGAATTTGAGAGTCCAAATATATCTAGTCTTCATATTTTTGAGTCCCAAGACTCATGTTTTGATTCACACATCTTATCCAAACCTTTGTGAATCTGTTAGCAACCTAAGAACACAATCTTATGTTTGTTCAACCCTTGTGGAGAAGACCTTTCTTCTTCTTCTTCTTCTTCTTCTTCTTCTTCTTCTTCTTCTTCTTCTTCTTCTTCTTCTTCTTTATTGCTGCTCATCAGAAGTTCCCAAGGGAGGTTCCATCCGCCAACTAAAGAACCGACGCATGCGGGTATTTCTATGTCACATTATATTTTTACTGTAATCCGTGTAATCGTTTCTTGCAAAATTATAGTGAAAATAAAAGGTTTTTCCCCTTTGGGGGATTTTTCCTCACATGTGTGTGTTTGAATGTTCTTGCATGATTTCATCATCTTCTTCAATCACACCTAGATGCATGTTTAGGACTTAATTGATAAAAATTGAGTTTAATTAAATAGTATCTTTATTTGAATGCACGAGCACTCCTTTCAAATTGGTATCACATCCCATTACACAACATTATCGTGTAATTTTTCGCAAAATTTTTCTTAAATATCTATTTTCTGAAAATTGATTTTTGAAATCAAGTGTGTTCATAATGGAGAAATTATATAATAAAATTCTAGTTTTTTATGGGACAAACTATGCATACTGGAAGCTCGCATGAGATCTGCATTAAAATCCATTGATGAACATGTCTGGATTTTGGTTAAAAGAGGGTGGACTCCTCCCTCCGTCACTATTAATAACGTGAATAGTTTAAAACCTGACACTACTTGGACTGAAGAAGAATTTAAATGGTCATTTTTTAATTCTAAGGGTTTAAGTGCTATTTCTGGATCTGTCACACCTGATGAGTTCAAACGCATAATGACGTGCACCACGTCAAAAGAGGCATGGGATATTTTACAACTTACCCATGAAGGAACTAATGCTATGAAAGAATCTAAACTGCAAAATTTGACAACTCAATTTGAAACCATCACCATGCTTGAAAGTGAATGTTTTATTGAGTTTTATGCTAGACTTTCTGATATTGTTAACACTATCTTTAATCTTGGTGAACACATTCCTAATTATAGAGTTGTTAAAAATATTCTTAGATCACTACCTAAGCGTTTTATCCCTAAAGTCACAGTGCTAAATTCTATGGGTAATTTAAATACGCTTAAATTGGAGGAACTTGTAGGAGACTTGCAAACTTATGAAATTGATAAGTTTCCTAAATCTGTAAAACCTAAAGATAAGGGAATTGCACTTAATGCCAAAGAGAGAAAAAGTGAGGGGTCGGCAAGAAAGAGGGAGTCATCTAGAAAAAGAGAGATAGATACGTCAGATTCAGAGTGTGACTTTGATTTAGATGATTTGGCCCTATTTGTTAAAAATTTCAAGAAAATTCTCAAATTTAAGAAAAATGAAAATTTCAAAGATAAAAAGAAGTTTGAGAAAAATAAGTTTGAAAAGAAAAATAATTTTTTTTAAAGATCCTCCTAAGAAAGAGAGTGAGAGATGATTTGAGTGCGACGGTAAGGGTCACAGAGCTTTTGAGTGCGCTACTAGGCTGAACAGAGAAAAGGGCCAAGCTGTCCTTAATGTTACCCTTAGTGACGACAGTGAGGTCGAGTCGGAGGAATCTGAAGACGAGTCATCGTATGAGTGTAACTTCAATGAATTCATGTCTAGTCATGTGAGCACTTCTAGTACTCCTCACGTCGATGAGGATTCTACTTCACAGGGACACCTCGATAGTGAGAGCGATGTGAGTGAGGGGGAGGATGATGCAAGTGAGAGCGAGAGTGACCTTCAACGTGCCTACACCGAGTTATATAATGATTCATTTAAAACTAAAAAGCGTAACAAAGCGTTAGTTCTTAGGATCACCACTCTAGAGGAAGATTTAGAAAAATCGAGAGAGAGAGAGTCCTCCACCTGCACCACCTTGAGAGAGAGAGAGAGTCTGCCTATGTTGAGAAAGAGATTTTGTTTAGAGAGAGAGAGAGATTGTTTGGAGAACGAGAGAGTGTTTTTGAGAAAGAAAAAGGGGATTTGACTAAACAAGTGGCTAGTCTTACGAGTGAGCTCCATTCCTCCCTGGAGACTCAGAAGAAACTTGAAGCCCTTATTTCCCAGCTTACTCATGATCTTGAGCGAGCACGGGGAGTCAAGATTCAAATCGAGGACAGATCTGGAAAGATGCTCCTCGGCCCCACCTTAGATTTTGGTGATAAGCAAATAATAGGTTATGATGGTTCCTCCACGTCCCAAATTTCACCTGGACTAATTCCTGAGTTTACTACGACTCCATATGGCCATCGTCAAGAACCATACATGAGAGTTCGACCAGAAAAGCAAACTAAGGTCCACCTAATACTATGTTCTTTTGTACACATTGCAAAAGTTTTTGCGTTCTTTTGTACATATTGCAAAAGAAAAGGCCACCTCATGGAGTTTTGCTATAGTTTGGGTTGAACATGACGTACTACTACTCCACCACATCATACTGATGATTTTAACAGTTTGAGAGAGCGTGTTGAGTTTTTAGATGCCACATCACAGAGTTTGATGGAGGAATTCCGACGGATGTCTTTGACGTCAGTGAATACTTCTCACTTCCCGGCTAAAACTAACAACAATAAGGTTAAACAAAAGGTTACCACTTATTGGGTACCTAAGAAAGATAAGAAAGCCCTTGTTGTTCATGTCCCTCTCAAAGCACATAATACCTCACAGTGGTATTTTGATAGTGGGTGCTCTAGACATACGACAGGTGATGCCTCATTTTTTACCTACCTTGAGGATTATAAGGATGGTAGAGTCACCTTTGGAGATGGTAGAAAGTCTAGCATTGTAGGACGAGGTACAGTAGAGTTACCATGATTTCCTAAGCTAGAGAATGTTTTGTACGTCAAAGGTTTAAAATCAAACTTTCTCAACATTAGCTAATTGTCCGATGGTGACTTTGCCGTAAAGTTTGACCAGGACACGTGTAATGTCTATAATCAAGCCGGTAAACTTTTAGTGTGAGGGGTGAGGACAAAGGATAATTGCTATGGAAGTGAGCCCACGTCCTCACTTGTCTGTAATAGAGCCACGATCACTCCTATGGATATGTGGCACCAATGTCTAAGTCATGTGAACATTAGAGATTTGACTCGTTTAGTTAAAAAGGACCTACTACATGGCTTACCCTCACTTGGAAAGTCAACTTCCACAGTTTGTGGACCCTATCAGTTGGGAAAGAAAATTCGTAGTCCTCATAGGTAGTTGCATTCTATTACCACCTCTCGTGTACTTGAGCTGATTCACATGGATCTTATGGGTCCTACTCGTACTGAGAGTCTGGGTGGTAAGAGGTATATCCTCGTGATGGTAGACGATTTCTCCAGATATTCGATTGTAGGTTTTTTGAGAGAGAAATTCGATGCTGTAAAGTTTTTAATAACCAAGTGTCGTGTCCTGCAAAATCAACACGGAGTCACTATTAATAGAATACGTAGTGACAACGACACATAATTTGAGGAAGCAAAGGTAGATCTTTACTGTGATGGCCTTGGGATTAAACATGAGCTTTCTGCTGTGAAGAATCCTCAGCAAAATGGGATTATTGAGAGAAAGAATAGGATGGTCCAGGAAATAGCTAGGTCTATGCTTCTAGGTTGAAATGTGACTAGGAGATTTTGGGCAGAGGCAGTGTCTACTGCATGCCACACGGTGAATAGGGTTTACCTGTGTCCACACACACTTAAGATGCCTTATGAATTATGGACTGGAAAGAAACCCAACCTTGTAAATTTTTTTTGTTTTGGGGAGTAAATGCTACATCCTACGAGATAGAGAGCAATTAAGAAAGTTTGACTCTCGGAGTGACGAGGGAATAATGCTAGGATATTCATCAAATTGTAGAGCATATCGGGTCTTTAACCTGAAGATCTCTAAGGTTATGGAGTCAATAAACGTCATCGTGCAAGATGACGAACCTTCGACGGTTATTGATCCTAACCTTTAGTGTGAGGATGAGGATTTTTCTGACAGTGATTTACTTGTCCCTCACCCACACTCTGTGGACCCTACTCCTGTGTTAGGGGACACACCAGCTTAGGTTCACAAGAGTCATGACCCATCCTCTATTGTAGGCGATCCCACTCTTGGGGTCAAGACTCGTGCTCAGCTAGATAACGTCGTTAGCCACTTTTACTACACGTCCAAAGTCGAGCCCAAGAATCACAAAGAAGCACTCAAGGATGAACACTGGATATCTGCTATGCAAGATGAGTTACTTGAGTTCAAAAAGAACAATGTCTGGGAACTTGTCCCTCGACCTAGTGAGACTAATGTGATTGGTACCAGGTGGATTTTCAAGAATAGAATGTACGAAAATGGTACCATAATCAGAAATAAGGCTAGGTTGGTCACTCAAGGCTACGCACATATATAAGGTGTAGACTTTGGGGAGATATTTGCTCCTGTTGCGAGGCTTGAGTTCGCCTGCTTACTACTTGCCATCGCATATCATCTGCGCTTTAAGTTATATCAGATGGATGTCAAGAGTGCCTTTCTAAATGACATTCTACAGGAGGAGGTTTATGTGGAACAACCAAAAGGGTTTGAAGACCCTAAGCACCCGGAACACGTTTACTATCTGAGGAGAGCATTGTATGATTTGAAGAAAGCACTCCATGCTTAGTACGAGAGGCTTACTTCATATCTATTAGGTCGTAGCTTCAAGAGAGGGGGAGTTGATATGACGTTGTTTGTCAGGAGAGATGATGGTGCTATTTTGGTTGCCCGGGCCTATATGAATGACATAGTCTTTGGATCCACGTTCTCCCAGCATGCTCACCACTTTGAGGAAGAGATGAAAAGTGAGTTTGTGATGAGCATGGTAGGTGAGCTTACTTTCTTCCTTGGTCTCTAGGTTCGTCAGCTAGAGGATGGGATGTTCATCTCCCAATCCAAGTATGCTAGAGACCTAGCGAGGAAATTTGGTTTAGGCTCCGCTAAGCATGCACGTACACCTATGAGTACTTCTATGAAGCTTAGTAAGGACACTTCAGGTAATGACATAGAGCAAACCTTGTATCGGAGTATGATAGGCAGTCTTCTTTACTTGATTGCTAGTCATCCCGACACAGCCTTTAGTGTTGGAGTCTGTGCACGATATCAAGCATCCCCGAAAGAGTCACACTTACTCGCTCTAAAACGTATTATCAAATACGTGAGTGGGACTCTCTCATACGGTGTTTGGTATTCCTTTGATACCAATGATCGTTTGTCCGCTTATTCGGATGCCGATTGGGCCGGGGATATAGATGGTTGTAGGAGAACTTCTGGTGAGTGTTTCTATTTTAGTTCTGCTCTTGTCTCCTGGCTGAGCAAGAAGCAAACTCCATCTCTTTGTCCACTGCGGAGGCTGAGTACATCGCCGTCGGGAGCTGTTGCACGTAACTTTTATGGATAAAGAAAAAGTTGGAGGATTATGGGATATCAAAGGACACCATGACCATCTCCTTTGATAACACGAGTGCAATACACATATCCCGCAATCCAGTCCAGCATTCGCGCACAAAGCACATCAGGATACGTGAGCACTTTATACGTCAGTCAATTGAGGAGAAAGTCGTATCCCTGAGTTTTGTTCCCACCGACCGTCAGTTAGCCGATATTTTCACGAAACCTTTAGATGCCCTTAGATTTGAGAGACTAAGGAAATCTTTGGGGATTTGCACAGTTGACTGAGGGGTTGGTTCATGTCTAGGATAGGATGCATTTTCATGTTCATATTATATGATTCCTATTCCTAGGTTGTATCATTTGTATTATTTCTTTTTGCTTTTTATATTTTTTTTGAAAAATCCAAAAAGATTTTCTTTTTTATAAAAAATTTAGAAAAGCACAAAAATATTTTTGTATTTTTTTTGCACCTTTTATGGATGATAATTTAAGATAACCGAGTCACAAATTTCATTCCATTTTATCCATGTGACCGTTTGATATTGATTTGAGACGTTGCATCATTGCATCCATGTGCTTTACGTTGTTTGGAGCTTTGAGATGTGATTAGTGATATCTTTCTACATGTTTGACTCCTATCTCCTTTATTGCACACATACACGACTATATTTGATTATTGTACCTATCGATCACATATTGGCTTGAGTGTTTCCATCTCAATTCTGTCTATACAATGTACAATATGCGATAAAACTTGACAAGATTGGAATGTATATAAAAATCGTTTGGTGAGACTGTGTGTTTATTTGAAAACGGGGAAGGGCTGCAAAAGGTTCATTTAGCCTTTGCCAATACTAAGACACCATTAAAAAGGACCTAAACAATGGAGGAATTTTATTATCCGGGGTCCAAAGTGGTTAAAAGAGACTGAAAAAATTTAAAGGCAATAAAAAGAAATACATGCCAAATATGGGCCATTAGGTTTCACCATCAATTCTTAAAGTTTGAGAATTTAGATTACCTCTATTCAAAATATAAATCTGAGGGAGTTTTGTTGGAGAATTTAAGCGGGTTTGCACTTCTTTGAAAGTCCTGAAAAAGCATTAAATCATTTTGGACGTTATTGGTGTGGAAATCATTTTGAGCTTTGGTTTGTTGATTTTATTGAGTCAATGTCTCATATTTCCATCTTTTTACACCAAAGGAAGATTTTGAGTGCATTCGTTAGGAGTATCCGATATTCATCGTGCACATATGTCATGTTTGTTTGGATTGATTTTCCTATCGAATTTTATCACACCCATATCTTGACGCTATCATCGACTTGGTTGTTTTGTGTTCTTTCATGGTTTGATTCTTTGTTTATATATTTTGTGTGAAAATTTTAAAAAAATTCACAAATAGAATTTTTTTTATTTCCTTGTGACATTCTCCATTTGCATTCATTTCTTCTTCTCATTTGTCTATTTGGGGACATAATAAAAAGGGGGAGAAGAATTATCATATTATGAGGGAGTTTTGAGATTTGAGATTTGTCATATGCTTTCATCATATATTGGTATCTATGTTTATCTCATTTTAAAATCGATACGTCACTTGGTATTTTCTTTATCTCATGTGTATAGGTACTTCATTGATAAGAATATGTTGCACACCCTGATGAGAAAGTTTTGAAGATTTGAAGAACAAACGATGAAGACTTATTCATTTGTACCGTTCCAGTTTTGGGTTCATGGGAGGGTAGATTTATATAGGCAATTTAGTTATTTGTTAATTCGGATTTTAAGGTATGTACCAGTATAGTCATAGGGGGAGATTTGTAAGGACATATTTCTCATGTCCATTATCTTACATTTGTATATGTCGTACGCCACTACATTTGGCACGTCTCTACACGATCTCACACGACGGACTCAATCTGAATTTCGAGAATTAAGCATTCAACATTTCCATTATGTGTCCCACATCTGCCTCAATGACTTCACGTTCCACGATTTTAGGGACTTAATGCAAGTGGTACGCAAGAGAAGTCAAAACAGTGAAAGAAGGCAAAAAATGGAAGTTCAAGGGTATTTTGGTAATTTTACAGCCACCGTTCAGAGGACCGGTCAACCAGAAAGTTGAAGATCTCTCCGCAATGAAGATACTAGAAGAAATGTCACTCAATCCGAGATACGGTGAAGAAGTTATGGCCCTTTGAAAATGGAGAAAATTTTGAGAAAAATCCCTTGAAAAATGCTAGTGTTTAAGCCCCACGTTCCAACAATTTTTTGCGAACCAAAGGCCAAACCGGTTTGGGTGGCGAACCAATTCGCGGTACACCCGAACCGGTTCGGGGTACCTGACGCTGGATAGAGTTCCAGAATTTCAAAACTCTTTTTGGTTTCCTTATAAAAGCCAACTTTGGAAGTTATTTAAGAGGACTAGGAGAGACAAATTTGAGAGTCCAAATACATCTAGTCCTCATATTTGTGAGTCCCAAGTCTCATGTTTTGATTCACACATCTTTGCCAAACCTTTGTGAATCTGTTTGCAACCCAAGAACACAATCTTGTATTTGTTTAACCCTTGTGGAAAAGATTGTTCTTCTTCTTCATTGCTGCTCATCAGGGTTTCCCGAGGGAGATTCCAGCCGCCGACTATAGAACCGACGCCTGCGGGTATTTTTGTGTCACATTAGATTTTGACTGTAATCCGTGTAACTGTTTCATACAAAATTATTGTAAAAATAAAAGGTTTTGCCCCTTTGGGGGATTTTTCCTCACATGTGCGTGTTTGAATGTTCTTGCATGATTTCATCATCTTCTTCAATCACACCTAGATGCATGTTTAGGACTTAATTGATAAAAAATGAGTTTAATTAAATAGTTTCTCTATTTGAACGCACGCGCAATCCTTTCACCTTATTCCTACCCACCATTGGCCCACCGATGCTTTACATTGCGTGAAGCACTTTGCCATACAAGTGCATTAACTTTGTAGCTCAGTTTATTAAGACAGACTGTTCAATCTTGTTTAGGCATCACCCACACCGTTTCTGCCACCCCGATCTATCCTATATTATATCTTGTATTTGGGTGAGCTCTAATCGGTCTGGATGAAGACGTTAAACTTAGCGCTACCGAGAGGCAGCCCATCCTATTTTGTTTTTAAGTATGAGTCATATCCTGTTTGGGGGTGGTGTTCTGTCCTACCCCAAAGCTTTTCACCTACTTTATAGACTTATACATATTTTTGTGCCGCATCTGTTCTTCAGGTTCCACTTCTGCTCCATCATACTGTACAATTTCACTGGCGGTTCATTATGGCAATCTCTTTCCTCGCTTGTGCTTTCCATTTTAATATATATTTTTAAACATCGAGAACAATTTTCTCTTTTGTTTGAAGGTGGGCAATTTATCAAAATCGTACTTCTTTTGAAAAAAATTTAGAAATAATTCATTATAAACTCTTTTTGTGCGGTCCAACTCAAATTTTCTATGACATGAATTGTCTATTATCCCTCTATTATAAGTCTTGGAATACCCTTGTTCGAACTTTAAATTACATTTTTTAACCATAAATTAACTATTACCTCTTAAAGCGTACTTGCACTATGAATTCCTAAATTCAGCAATATTTACATTATCACATTTTACGATAAAACATTGAAAAGTAACAACATTCTCAAGAGTGCCTTAAAAGATCACTAGTGGAGGCATTCACCTTTTTTAGGGTTTTTACGTATTCTCCAAGTCACAAGTTGACTCAACGTTTTTTGGGTATTACACTTAGTGATTGCATGATCTTATTATTTTTTAATTTTGGCATAATCACTGAGAATGACATTACTTTTGAGTTGTAAGAAATATGTGTCTTAGAATTTTCCTCAAACACTAAACCATTTCTTACCATACACTTTCCATTTTCCAAATCACATTATCATTCACTCATTATCTGTCCATATTCCCCTGTTCATATATATTCTAGACACCATCCATGTATCATTTCTCATCACTCCCATTGTTTTTAAGAAAAAGAGTGTTTGAAATTGTCAACGTAAAAATTATTTTCATTTGTGTTATGAAAAGAACAATGCATTGCAATAAAAAAGAAAAAAAGGGGGAAGTGAAAAGAAGAAAAAAATATAAAAAAAAAACAATCAGAGGAAAAAAAAGAAGAAAAAAAATAGAAAAAGAAAGCATGCGATCATGAATTTATGAAATGAAGGAATTAGTTATTCAAATTGAATTTCACTCTTCTAAAAAAACCTTACCATAATCTTCTTCATCTCATTTTCCCCTCATGCCTACATAAACCCTATTTTCACATTTGGTAAGGTGTTCGGGCAAATGAGAAGTCTATATGGTGAATAATTCGACATTCTCAACATAGTGGTTACCATTCATTCATGCGATCAATTTTTTTTATGTATTCATCATTTTTTCATAAGTGTGTGAGATGTTTGATCTTGTTTAAATTTAATCACCTCCTCACACAGTAGAGAGACACACTACCTGATTCTCAGAGAGTTCGATTCAGAGAGATATATCCAGTGAGAATTGAGGTCAAAGCGTTGATTCTATAAAGGCGATCTGAGAATTTTTGTAATAATATTTAGGATTTTTTCACACACATGCTGAGTTTTAGTAAGGATTATGCTTTTGGTATTAAGTAATTTTATGCCTTACCTTGATAGTTGAACATGGTGTTCCTTGATGCCTTTTTAATTGAGTTATGTATCTTTTCATCGTAAAATAAAAGACTGCCCTTCAATAATTTTTTTGAATTTTGTGGGTACATTCACTACAAACCCTCACGAGACAACACTCATCCTGTAGGGAAACCTAGAGGTTTAACGACTTGTTGCATATGCTAAGTGCAATCGCAAGTGCCTACGTAAGTGGCACACTTTTGGTCACTTATCTTTCTTTTTCCTTATTTTTTGCTCGAGGACTAGAAATGTTTTGTTTGGCGGTGGTGTGATAAGCAACCCAAAGTGTTTAATTTGTTCCCCAAATATGTATATTTTAGTTGTTCGTTTGTAATAAAATTGGCCTTATATTTGTATTTGTCTATATTGTGGGTCAATCGGCAGTCGCGATATCAAATTGTGCTAATTCGACGTAATTGCAACAAAGTAGAAGTCAAAAGCGTTCAACGAAGAAATCAAAGTAGCTGCGAAGTCAGAAGTCCCTATTTGAGCTTGACCAGATCATTTTCGATGCCCCGAGCGCAGTCCCGTACCAAACCTAAGCCTAAAACGAGACCTATGTAACACCCCTTGATTTTTTAGCCATAAAAATCTTTGTTAAATTAAAATTTTTGAAAAAAATAATTTTTGGAATGTATTTAATTTTGGTATGTAAAAAGGTTAGTATTTATATATAAAAATAAGGTTTTAAGTGGAATCTAAATCAGGATTAAAATTTGGAAATTATAACTTTTTGTATAAAAATCGGAGGAGGATCCGTCCTAAGGAGAGAGAAAAAATATTCAACCGTCTGATCGAATTGAATTTTTGAGCATCTTCATCTCGCCTTCAGCTACAATATATTAAAATTTCAGTCAATTCCAATGATCCGATCGTCTGTAATATTTTTTTTAATATTTGTGTTTGATTAGGACTCTAATTCCTTTTAGTATATAAATATAAAGTGACGGGTTTAGGACTTTTAAAACATATTTTATCCTTCTAAAAAATCAGTAGTCTCCCATAATTTCCTTCTCTCTCATCTACACAACCCAAACCCCATTGAACACAATTTTCAACCCAAGTTTTGAAGAGCTAAATCGGGTTTTCTCAAGATCATTTAAGAATGCATCTTTATTGTTTTCGCGAGAGGAACACAACAGTGCAATCATAATTTTGAGGAAGAAATTTATGAGTTTTCAAGTGATGATTTTAAGGTATGGGATTTACACAATATTCTCCTTTAATTCTCTCGAGAGTATTTTCTAGTTTCTCAGTTATTTGTATTCTTCTTAAAATGTTGTGGTATTCATTGAAATCCTATGTGTTATTCTATTGAGATATTGTGTATTTGTTTATTTTTGCATGGTGCCATGAAATTTTAATGTGTCACTTAGAATGGTCACCCGCCAAAAGTTCAATAGTTGAAATGAGGCTTTAAGAAGCCTAGGTCAGGTGAGGTGAGGCCCGGTGACCTATTGATGTGTTATTGAGAAATAAATTGGTACAATACTCGAGTGTCGCATTGGAATCGTATATAGTTTTTGTTGTATTTTTTCACCGTTATTGTGTTGAACATCTATTCTTGTCATATTGTGTACATCCATGTTCTTTTTTTAGTGGCAGGTAAGCGTGGATTTGGACGTTACTGATTTTTTGAAGGATATTAAGAGCATGACGTTTTGAGAATTTTATTCTTGTATAAATTGGCAGTGTAAATATTTGGGGAGCTTAGAGTTAATTTGAGTGGAATTAAAACTGTAATTATTTGGAGGTGTATTGTACCTAGCCTTGTTATTATAAGACACCTTAGATTAGCGTGTAAATTTTGGATTGGACGTTTTGTATTTTGATAACCTGTCATGTTTATTTTGTGGACTATAGATGCTCTATATGAATTTTTTAGGATTTAGTTTAGTTTTAATCGCAGTAGCGCCTCGATTTCCTCGAGGTGTTACAGATGATATCAGAGCTTAAGTATACAACAACCCTCAGATATTTGGGTTTGGGTCTAGTATACGTGTTAGCTGTGTTTTTAGAAGAGATTGCATTTTGTGTTAAGCCCGTTGTAGGCATTGAGGTTAGAATTAGTGATCTTGATGTGAGTATCTTTAGAGTTAATTTTTGGAGACGAGTTTTATTTTGGAGATTGTCAGTACAAATGTTAGGTATCGTAAGTATCAATTTGGTGATGTGATTTGATTTGAGGACTTCAGTTTTCGATGACTTTTGTAGAGAGAATCGAGTGGTGATATGTTGGATAACGTAGTACGTCATTATTTTCATAGATATATTTATATATATAGTTGAGATATATATCGTATTTTGTTCATACGGTAAGTGCGTGTGGGATTGGGCATATGGATGTCCAATTTTGATATTCTACGGGTAGGCATATGTAAGACTTATTTTATTTGCGCGATTTTACGTTTTATGTTTATTCTTCGTCGAATTTTGAGGACGAAATACATGTATTAGTGTGGGAGTATGTAACACAACACCCCTTGATTTTTGAGCCATAAAAATCTTTGTTAAATTAAAATTTTTGATTTTTTTCGGAATCTATTTAATTTTGGTATGTAAAAAGTTTGGTATTTATATATAAAAAAAAGATTTTAAGTGGAATCTAAATCGGGATTAAAATTTGGAAATTATAACTTTTTGTACAAAAATCAGGGGAGGATCCGATCTAAGGGGAAAAATAAATAAATAAAAATATTCGATCGTCCGATCGAGCTGGATTTTTATAAGCAAGCTTCATCTCGCCTTCATCTATAACATATTAAAATTTCAGTCAATTCCAAGGGCTGATCGTCCGTAATATATTTTTAGTATTTATGTTTGATTATGACACAAATTCTTTTTGATATATAAATATAATGTGACGGGTTTAGGAATTTTAAACACATTTTAGCCTTCTCAAAAATCAGTAGTCTCCCATAATTTTCTTCTCTATCATGTACAAAACCTAAACCCCATTAAACCCAATTTTCAACCCAGGTTTGAAGAACTATCTCAAAATCGTTCAAGAACGCGTCATTATTGTTTTTACGAGAGGAACGCAACAGTGTAGTCAGAATATCGAGGAACAATTTTATGAGTTTTCAAGTGATGATTTTAAGATACGAGGTTTACACAATATTCTCTTCTAATTTTCTCGAGAGTATTTTCTTGTTTATCAGTTATTTATATTCTTCTTGAAATGCTGTGGTATTCATTGGAATTTCATGTTATTCTATTAAGATATTGAGTATTTATTTATTTGGGCATGGTGCCATGAAATTTTAATGTGGCACTGAGAATGGTCACCCGTCAAAAGTCCAATAGCTAGAATGAGGCTTTAAGAAACCGAGGTGAGGTGAGGTGAGGTCCAGTGACATATTGATGTGTTATTGAGAAATGAATTGGTACAATGCTCGAGTGTCGCATTGTCCTCATATATAATTTCATATTTTTGCATTTTTTTCACCGTTATTGTATTGAGCATCTATTCTTGTCATATTGTGTACTTTCTCGTTCTTTTTTTTAGGTAGCAGGTAAGCGTGGATTTGGATGATACTGATTTTTTAAAGGATATTAAGAGCACGAAATTTTGAGAATTTTATTTTTGTATAAATTTGCAGTGTAAATATTTGGGGAACTTAGTGTTATTTTGAGTGGAATTAAAACTATAATTATTTGGAGGTATATTTTACCTAGCCTTATTGTTAGGAGACACCTTAGATTGACGTGTAAATTTTGGATTGGACGTTATGTATTTTGATGACCTGCCATGTTTATTTTTTGTGGAATATAGATGCTCTATATGGATTGCTGAGGATTTAGTTTAGTTTTAATCATAGTATCGCCTCGATTTTCTCGAGGTGTTATAGCATAGCCATCACCCGAGCCTCGTGTGTGTTTAGTTTGTATTTTTTTTATTTTTTATTTATTTTTTAAGATTTTTATTCAAGTTGTATATAATTTTTAGGATTTTAATATATTATTTGTGTACGTATAGTTGTATATATTATGGTCCGTTATTATGCGCCGAGTATTTTGATTTTATTTATGTAAATATAATAGGTGTGCGTTTCATTTTTATATTATTTGTTTCTAGTTTAGTTTTATTATTATTTTATCTTTTTTTTTTAATTTTATTAGGTTAGTTCTATTATTGTTATTTTTTATTTTATTTGAGTCTTTTATTTATAGGGTAGATTTTATTTTATTTTATTAATTTTATATTAATTGAGTCTTAATTTTATTTTTAGATCTACAAATAAACACACACAAACACCTCACATGCCATACACATCCACACACTTTTCATACCCTCACCTCACACACTTTCTCCTCTCATTTCCATCCAACGAGCCACCTGCCAAAAGCTCACCCCAAACCAAACCTCAACCAATTTCTGCCGACCAACGACCAAATCCAGCCTATACCTCCCATTTCGGCCACTGCCCCCACCTATAACTCGAGCTCTAGACAACAAAACCTCCAATCCAGATAACCCCATTCGATCCTTTTTCTCTCATGACTCAAACTTGAACCCGATAACCAAATCCTACCATAACAGCCATCTTCAACCCCACGATCTCCACCCGGATAAACCCATTAGGCGGCCCCTAAAAACCTCCGGCCTTCTCCTACCACGCCTGCGACAAACCCATTTCAAGCGACCCATATCCTCTATGCTAGGCCACCTCAGACCAGCTGCGAACTGACCCAACATCTCCAAAACCCGGTTCCTACCCAACTCACTTCGAACCATACCCGAGTTCAATCTCCATAACCCGAAACCCAGCAGCACAACCCATTTAAACCAACATCAAGTCAAAACTCTTAGCAATCAACCCACGATAACCGACCATATCCGAAAAGAATAGGAACCCCATCTCCCTTTTCAAAACAAAACCCACATTTTTCAAATCCCAAATATCTCTCAACAAAATGAAAAATCATGGGTTATAAAAAGAAATAAGGCAACTCCTAAAAAGGAGACTCTCAATGATGGAATATATAGAGAGACACTTTGAAAATAAAAAAATGAGAAAAAAAAAAAATAGTTTAGCTTTAGAATAGATTTTAGGTTTAATTTTAATTTTAATTTTTGTAATCAAGAGAGGATATTATGAAGAAGTTGGACACAGGTCAGGACGCGGTTCAAGACATATTTGTGAAAAAATTTGCATATCGTATTTCTTTCTCCTCTTTTCAATTTATATTCTTCTTGACATATTATTGATTGTTGTTTATGCATACATGAGAATGTTAGGTTAAACACTCCGTTCAAGTGGTGGGATGAAACTGCGTAGGATGGTCATTTAGTTCATTAATTTAATTAATTATTATATTTCTAGGAAAATGAATTTTTAATTGGCACAAATTAATTTACGTATCGAGAGATAGTAAATTAATTTAGTTTTAATATTTGATTTTGGAATCGAACTAGAGATATGTTTTTCCTAAAATTTGAATATTAATTCGATGTTGAAATTCAAGGATTCATACATTTTTTATTAAATTGATCTTAGTGGGTAGTTTATTAAAAAGAGTATAAATCTTAGATTTTCATAGTGTGATATTTCTAAATTATTTTTCTGAAAAAAGATAGTATTCAATTTATAATTGTAACGAGAGTTAGATTATAAATTTAATATTATCTCATTATATTTCAATTCAATAAATTAAGAAATTGAAAATAACTGAACACGCGGTGTAATCCCACCTCTTGAATTTTCTCACATTTATCACACTTGGTTACATCGTTTTAGTTCATTCTTATGTATGATTTTATCATTTTTATTCTCCCTTGAATTTTTTTAAAAATAAAAATATAAAAACAAAAGTTTTAATAAAAAATTTAAATTACAAGCATTCACATTATTTATTTTTCACTTGAAAGTTGGATTGATACCTGTACTTACTGCAATACGAGTTGTTTAACAAGTTTTGTAGGTATTCTAGGGATTTTGAGAATAGGCTTTTGAAGACAACGACCATGCACAAAAAGCCTGTTTATCATATGTATATATATTAATTACCGAGCTCGTATGCATATCGCACAGCGCACTAGTTGAAGGCCCTATATAGAGCACACCTAGGATTTGTTTTTCGTGCTTTAGCTATATAGGACTTCATCTAGTTGGACAAGAATTTTGACAAAATATTTTTGTAATTTAGGATTGTGTGTCCCCATATCGACTTCAAGCTCTCCTTGTCCATATTAGTTGGCGTGTGTCAGTCTTCCTGAGCTGACCGTCCCATGGCTTTTGGGTTGCCACGTCTGTTGGCGTGTTTATTTATACACATCAGACTTTACCGCCCGCGGTTTTACATAAAATCGAAAATGGTTTTTGGATTTTCATTTAAAACGACGCCACTTTGTAATCTGTTACAACGGTAATAATTTGTAGCGTCTTTCTTACGCTATACTGTTTTAACAGCTGGCTTCGAGTTATTCAAAACGGCACAGTTTTATAAAACGAATTGGTTCTTGAATTTGTTAGTGTAACAGCTTGCACTACACGTGTCACAATTTTAACACACCATTTTGTGTTTCTTTGTGAGCCCTTAGATCTATTTTTATCAGTGGTTGGTGTGTATTCTATGTCAATCCGTGTGACTCTTTTTACACCTATCTGCACACACTTGTGCACTCTATAAATAGAACCCTTTGGGTATTCATTTTAAGAGAGCTGAGAAAATAATTTTGTAGCAGAACTCTGTCAAAATTTCTAGAGAGAGAGAGAGATTAAACCAGATTATTTTTGTGTCATCTTCAAGTGTTGATTTCTGTCAAAAACGAAAATGAAGATTGGACTTCTCTCATTGTAAATCTGCACTTACGAATTTTCAAGAGTATATAATTTTTGTAAGTGAGTTCTCTCATTCTTGTGTGTATTTTTAGATCAGTCTTTAGATCTAAGATTTGTACACAACACACACTGTTCACGAATTTAATTTGTGTATGTGAATATTCTGTTTGTGACTTGATTGTGAGATCTTGTATGTTTTTAAAACGTTTTGTTTTAAAACAGATTTTTCAGAAAATATTTGGTAATATTCAGATTTGTATTGTTTGAGGTTTAGAAAGTTAAACCTAATATTTTTGAGATCTGATTTGTGAAAGATTTAATATCTTGACTGAATATTATTTGCATGTGTGTTTAAGACTGTTTTGATTTAATCTGAAATATCTGTGAAAATAGTCTTGATACGATTTTAGATTAAAATCTGATTTAATCTAATAGTTGTTTTTTGAAAAACAATTCTGTGAATATTTGACTGTATGTTTTTAGTGAATATATTTTCAGTCATATTCTGTGAACATGATTACTTGATTGTGTTAGTGATTTTCAGAAACTGTTTGCATCTCATATCACTCACATATCACTCACTTTGTATTCACGTAGACACATGTTTGTGTAATATCTGAACAAGTCTAGTGTTCGAGATTTAAAGAAAGAGAAAAGAAGTTTTTCAAAAGTGTATTCAAAGTCAAACTGATTTGATTTGAATAGCACAAGACTTGCAAAGATATAGGTGAAATATATTCTGTTGCATCACACACACTTCACTAGAAAGTAAATAATAGGCACTGAGCCAACCTGCGCTTAAAGGAAGTTAAAGGGGAGGCGTGGAAGTGAAGAACGCAAAAACAAGTGAGGACAAGTTAAAGAGAGAATAGAATAAGCAACCTGGTTAGAGACTTGGTCGTGTGGGATAATAGCTAGATCATTCTTCTTTAATTGTTAAGTTTGTTGTTTGTAACTCGTTCCTGTTGTTTTATTGTTTTAGTGGAAGTAGTTTAGGTAACTCCTAGAGGAGTTCGTCGTTTTTCCCAGGGAAGGGTTTTTGCGACGTTAAATAAATACCGTGTGTTGTACATTTCTTGCATTTCACCTCACATGAAAAGGTAGGACTAAATAATTAGAAACTCGCCTAAAAATTGAATCTGTTTTGGACTTTAATTAACTTTGAAAATTAAAATTATTTTCATAAAAGTTAATCAGATTAAGTAAAAGTTTAATTTGGTCCCTCTTGGCATCATTCATATAAACTCGTAGGTTTAAGGTGTTTACTCAACAATAGTTTACTTCCGCATATAAAGTCTTTGCGCACCGACTCGCATTTTCGGGGTCACCTCACTAGTCTCCCAATGTTGAAGTTCAAACCAACTTTTCGATTAATTATTTAAATGGCTGCTCACTTGAATTCCCGATTCTTTTTACTCGATCCCATATATTCGTTGGTTTATCACACGTACAAAACCCTGGAAAGCATTCTCCAATAATCCCATAATACCCCGGAAGCCCCTACGATCATTCCCCAAGCTCTAACAGGCCAAAACAACACACGAACAAAAACTAGACAGGCTAGAAAATCTAACTTGTTCGCTTAGTAGACTGAACCGGTTCGGTTGAGCAAACCTATTAGCTCCCCCAGTGAACCAATTCGATTTTCTGGTTGCCTATCATTTTGTTCCTCGGGTTTTTCTTCTCCAAACCCTCCAATGGCGGTCCCAAGCCACCCCAAATATAATATCAACACCTTATATCATTATATTAACATCCCATAAGTATTATAACATATTATTAACCTCGAATCCCTTATCAAGTCTCTAGGATTCTATTTCAATCATCAATTCTATCAAAATCAGAATTTACCCAATTTGAATTTTCATGAATTCAACCCTCATATCAATGTTCTACGTGGTCATCATTGCAAACCCAAAATTAATTTCAAAATTCCTATATGATCAACATTAACAAATTATCAGTTCTAATATGAGAGTAATTATGATCTACATCTCTTAATTAATCAATTAAAGTTTCAACCTTTAAACCTTTAAATCATATAATTTCTGCACCATTAACTATGAAAGTGATTAACTACTTAATCATACAATTTAAAGAAAGTAACTACTTGCCTTTGTTGATTTAGATCCGAAGTTTCTACACTTATGACAGGTTAAATCCGAAGGTAGCCTCTTTATTCTCTTCTCTCAGTTTTTTTCTTCCTCTCTTCCTCTTTTTTTGTTCTTGTGAACTCTCTCTCAAACTCAATTGTGCAAAATGTTAAAGGTGGGATTCCATCCACATTACCTACCCTAAAATACCTTTATAATACACATTAATCC
Organism: Sambucus nigra; assembly: GCA_949130495.1. NCBI lineage: Eukaryota > Viridiplantae > Streptophyta > Magnoliopsida > Dipsacales > Adoxaceae > Sambucus > Sambucus nigra. The sequence continues at coordinate 476,690,818 of OX422212.1, forward strand.
CATTTTCCCATTTAACTATAGGTGCAAAAAGACCATCCTACCCTTCTTCAGGACATTTTCGACCCTTTCATAACACCCAGATACTTATTCAGGACATTTTCGACCCTTTCCGGATCACCGGTGCATTTGAAAAGGTCATACGAGTCACCCAAGTATGAATATGCTAACATCTCATTGATCGGGCCTCACACGTGTATATTGTACGCGTCGCCCATAAATTATATCGATCTGCTGATGTAACACACTATCGACATATAATAAATCACATATCTATTTACTTATATCACGCAAAGTAAATAATAATATTAATAAATATTAATCCTTAACTCGCTTATTAATATTTATCAAAATCCAATTTAATTTCCCTAATTAAATTAATAATTATAAGCACACGATAATTAAATGGTCGTAAAAGTACGGGGTATTACATGCTACCCTCTCGATAGGTTTGGCTCCAAAGCAAAAGTTACTGATGAAAAAATCGGCCAATTGTTGAAAGTTAGAGATTTGCCCCCGTGATAAGTTATTGTACCACATCTAGGTTGATCCAATAATAGTGCTAGAGAATGCTCTACAACGCATCTCGTCGGGGACTGAATAGATGTTGTGACATATTGATGCTACTTTATGTGGAGTACATGGTCTATTGTGCCTTTATATTTTGGGATTGACAGGTGTATGATAGTTCACAGTTGTAGGAATGAAGGGTGATCCCTTCACGTAACTCCTGTGCAAAGGGTTCTTTGATTTACCTATTTCTCCCAAGCGACCTTCCAACCTTTGAATTGATCCCTTCTAGGGATGCTCGTAAGGGTCAACTTTGACTAAGATAGTCTTAGTCGCACGACCACGAGTCCGTGTTGAGCTCTCTTCCTGGGAAGTCTGCTCGGTTCGCATTGATCCTCTCACGGATCTTGAGGGCTCTCGACCTTTCTAGTCCGCTCGACCTTTCCTGGGATAATGACCGCTTATTGTAATAGTGAGTGAACCTTAGAGACGAGGTAGCACCGGGACGATAGGTTCAGTCGTTTGTTAATCTAGAATGTCTAGATTTTCTTCTCTCAGACATCCCTGCTGGGTTTTCGGGTTGGCTTTCCCCATAGGGGACAAGGGATAACATGTTTCCTCTAACTATGGGGCTTTCTACAGGCCTGGCTCGAAGCGTTATTTAATTACCTCTTTCATAGCCTCTTGGCCCTTAACTATGCTCAATAATATTTCTTGGATATCCCCTATGCCAGGAGGGGCAGATGGAATAAAGGTATCACCGCTGTCTGGAATGTCGACTATTTTCTGGTTTCACGGGAAAGTGATTGGGAGTCACTTCTAGTTTGAAAACAGGTAAGAGATAACAATGACTTTTTCGTTTAGCACAGACGACGCCAATCTGTTGTGTTCTAAAATTGATAGAGTAATTAAGATGGGTTTTAAGTTAGTTAATTAATTATTATCAACCCCAAATAATGTAAAAATGATATGAATTAGAGAGAGATGAGAGATAAAGGGCGAGACAAAAGTTTTTACGTAGTTTCAATTTGTTATTCATCATCAAAATATTATTTTATTATATTTGAATTATATTATCTATTAAAATATTTGTCTTAAAAAATATCCTTTTTGGCGTCACTATGCACGTTCGTTATAACATTTTGGCACACCTAGTACTTTAAAACGCATGTGGGACAGCTGTTATTACAATGAATGATCTGACGTAAGGGCTCTATGGGTCAAAATAATTGTATAAACCAAAATAATAGAAGCCATAAAACTCTAATAGATAAAAAAAAAATGACAGTTACCGGAATCCTATGCTGGCGATCAAAGTACGAGTTGGGACTCACTGCTAATATTATAATGAATGATCTAACGAAATCTTTTAACCCTACATTGTCTAATTAATTTAATAAACAAATGCTCCTAATTCTACGATCTGTTGATCACTACTCATAGCATTAGTCTTTGTTTCAGCTTGATAACTCCCTTTTCTTTATCGTTGCAGAGGTAGAACATTATGGCGGATACACAATCAATCGTGGACCCATACAATGGGTTCTGTTCAGAAAGCAAGACCTTCCACAGCCTTAGAAACCCCGCGCCCCTCCCTCCTCCCTCCCAACCCCTCTCTATCATCGACTACACTCGCTCTCTCCTTCACATCACCACACCATTCTCACCTGACAGTACCCCATTCCTCGTTGACTCCACCACCGGAGACTGCCTATCCTACTCCCACTTCTTTAGTCAAACCCGCAACCTCGCTTCCTCTCTACAAACCCAATTCCCATCTCTCTCTAAAAACCAAGTAGCCTTCATCCTCTCTCCTCCTTCTCTCTGCTCTCCCTCGGCATCACAGTCTCTCCCGCAAACCCTCTCTCCACTCATTCGGAGTTGGAACACCTCATTAGTCTCAGTAAACCTCTCATCTACGGCTCACAAACTTAAATCCTTTCTCTTCACTACCATCCTCATCGACTCACCACTTTCTCTCACTCACTCGTCACTACTAAAGTTCACTATAATTCTAACACACACCAACTCAACCACACCGACACAACGGCTATTCTTTATTCTTCAGGCACAACTGGCAGGGTTAAGGGAGTCGAGTTGACTCACCGTAACATGATGGCTGTAATAGCTGATTTCCACTATAACAAAGTTGACAACAACGAGCCTTAGACTGTGTCGCTGTTTAGGACTCCGTTGTTTCATATGTTCGGTTTCTTTATGCTGATTAGGGCGGTTTATCTTGGGGAGACTATTATTTTGATGGAGAGGTTTTATTTTGAGAAGATGTTCATGGCGGTAGAGAAGTATAAGGTGACTTACATGACGGTTTCGCCGCCGCTCATGGTGGCATTATTGAAGTTGGAGATGGTGGGGAAGTACGATCTCAGTTCACTTCAGACGCTACGATGCGGTGGTGTTGCTTTAGGGAAGGAGGTTTGTGAGAAGTTTATTGTTAGTCTCCCCGGTGTTGATGGGATAGTGCAGGTATTTATTAAGGGAGTGGGATGGGATATTTCTTTATGAGTAATGTTAAACAATGGGAGTGATATGGATTGAAACACTTTGTCATTGAACATGACACTTCTCTCTCTCTCTCTCTCTCTCTCTAAACTCATCATGCATTGTATGAATGCAAATCCCATTCTAGCAACAAAGGAGAAGGATAAAGTTGGGAGTCCTTTACCTCCCTCTTCACATGATAACTCCAAAGAAGAAGAGGACCAGCTCCTCAGAAGTAAGAAGAAACAAAAAGATAACCATGAGACACATGAAGACATGGATCTGGAAAATCACGTGGACATGTCTACACTCAGTATTTGCCCACACAGTGATAAGGAGGATCCCAAAGAAGGTGAGCCCTCCATGACAAATACGGTTGATCTAAATATGGAGGATAGGGTAGTAAATAAAGTCGAAACCCAGAAGGTGATGTCCTACAAGGATGTGGTAAGTAAGAAAACCAATTCAGACATCATCTTTGATGATGAGAAATATATGTGGTCTGATGAGGAAGTTGACGCGCTCACGGAGAGTAATAGTCAGAAATCAATGGACTTAAACCTTAGTCCAGTGGAGGAAGAGGAAGACACACTTTGCCCAGTTATTACTATTCCACCAAAGCAAGTTGATAAACTCAGACGGAAATGGAATGATAGTGTTATAGTTAGCCTCCTCGGAAAGTCTATTAGTTTTAAAGCATTATGCGCAAGAGTCCAATCTCTATGGAACCTACAAGGAGATTATGAGGTGATAGACTTAGAGGAAGGCCACTTTCTCTTCAAGTTTACTATAAAAGAAGATTTTCACAATGTGCTAACAGGAGGCCCCTGGGTTATAAACAATCATTACCTCATTGTGAGGAAATGGGTGCCTAATTTCAACCCCCTGGAATCAAACAGAGTTACAACTGCATTATGGGCTAGACTACCACGCCTCCCCATTGAATGGTTTGACGAACGAATACTCTTCCAAATCGCAAGTAAACTTGGGAAGCCAATTAAAATAGACTACAATTCTGCCTCATCAACTAGAGGCAAATATGCTCGCATTTACATTGAGGTGGACCTCTCTAAGCCTCTTATCCCTAGCTACAAACTGGATGGGAGAAAATATAGGGTTGAATATGAGTTTCTTCCTTATATATGCTTCAAATGTGGAAAGATAGGCCACAAATTTGAATTCTATCCTCTTCATGCACCGCACCCCAACAGGTGCGTAATATTCCACCGGAGACTTCTACCCCAAAAAATAATGGTGCCGCTCAAACTCCGATCATCAATAATGGCTATATTGTAACAAGTACCGACGAGGGCAATATGGTAAATGAGATACCTGGAGCGGATAAAAGGGATGAATAGTTTGGCCCTTGGATTCTTGTGTAGTGAAACCATAGACGTCAAGCCTCAAAGTACAACCATAATGGCACCAAAGATATCCAAGGTAAGAGTAATAATAGGTTTGCAGCTCTAGACAATAGCAGGTATGACAAGCAACAGGTGAACAATGGAAGGGTTAATGGGAAAGGACACCTCGGCTCAAATCATCCTTTGAGTGGAAATTACGCTAAAGCCAAGTCACATGTTAGCTCTCCATTGGCAGAACTTATTGACCAAGCAAAATTTATCAATAATACAGGGACGGGAGGAGACAGGCAGCAGTTGACGTCGTCAAAAGTGGGAGCAAGTAAGACCATGATTCTCAGCACGAAAAGGCTACTAACACAAACCACTATAGTGTCCAATCAATTTTGGATGCCTACAGGCAGACCTGCCACGCTTTTGGTAGATGAGTCTACTAATAACCGTGAGTTAACAAGACATGCTAGTGTACGGACTAGTGGGACAAGTGTAAATGCTTCTAATATTACACCAGAAATCGTAATAGCTTCCAACGTAAATGAAAATAATTATGATATTCCTCACGACCCTAAAGGTATATATGAAAATAGAGTTAACGCAGGAAGTTTGGCTCCAAATTTCAGTCAGTTATTACCAAAAAACCCTAATGGAGTGTCCTTTCAATATTGCGATGTTGGGGAACGTCCAGACAAAAAAGGAAGTACTGCCATCAGGAGAATTAGTGGTGAACCTAGAGAACAGGATAGAGGAATCCCTAATGCTCCAAACCAAATGGAATGTATCGCAAGTCCAACCGAATGTGTCCAGAGTAATGTGGAAAATGATGGACTATCCCCAATGGCAGAGTAAGGTCCTTGGTTAATTTTATTACTCACTTGTCATAAATGGTTGCTATTATTTGGAACTATTGTGGGGAAAACAAACCCCTTTTCAAACCCACCCTCAAAGAATTAATGAGTATTTTTAGAGACTCACATTTGCATTACTAGTGTGGTAGAGTTTTTCAATAGCTTAGGACTTACCGGGCAAATTGTTTCCGAACCCCTTGGCCAGTCGGGGGGTATTTGGGTGACGTGGAATCCAAATTTAATCCAGATTCATTCTATTGCGATATCCCGGCAAGCCATCCATGCTATGGTGAAGAAAACCAATTATAAAGAGTGGTTGCTCTCTGTAGTTTACGCTATCCCCCTCCCGCGACTGAGAAGACAACTTTGGGAGAACTTGACAGATATTGCGGAGTTTATGGACACCCCATGGCTTGTGGCTGGCGACTTTAATGATCATATGGACGATTCTGAAAAAAAGTCCTACTCTAAACACGTGACAACCGCTAAATGTTCCAGATTCATCGACAACATCAATAACTGTAACCTGTCCAATTTGGGGTGCAATGGGCCTCGGCTTACCTGGACCAACAGTCGGGATGGTTTCGCCAACACTATGATCCGGCTCGATAGGTGTCTTGCCACCAATGGTTGGAGGCTAATGTACCCGAATGCTACTGTCGAAAATGTGCCTAGGACTGCGTCGGATCATTATCCGATGGTGCTTCACTTTGAAGGTACAATTTCTAATGCGAAACTACATAAACCTTTTAGATTCCTCTCTTGCTGGTTTGATAGGAAAGACTTCAAAGAATTAGTTAATAAGACTTGGAATAAACACTCAAACCTTGAAGATAATATTAACAAGTGTACTAACTCTATAAAAGAGTGGAATAAAAATGTTTTTGGAAATATCTTTCAAAATAAAAATCGAATTTTGCGGCGTCTCAAGGGTATCCAAAAGGCCCAGGAAAACATTTTCTCCCACAGTCTTGACATCCTCGGAAAAAATCTCCGGACTGATTTCAACACTATTTTAATTCAAGAGGAGAAATATTGGCGTAAAAAATCTAGAATCCAGTGGATGAGTGAGGGAGATAGAAATACAAAGTTCTTCCACACTTCCACCATTATTAGAAGGAAGAAGAATAGAATTGATCGTCTCATGATTAATGGGGTGTGGACAGATAACTCTTCCACCCTTACCACTCACATAAATGACTACTTCAAAAACCTGTTCCATGCTGAGTTTTCGTATGATATTAGGAGCCAAATGTATGACTACCCTCACCTTAAATTTAAGAATAGGGATAACACAACAATTACTTGCCCCCTTGTGCTTGACGAAGTTAAACGCGCTACTTTTAGTATGAAAGCTAGTAAAGCTCCTGGCCCTGATGGGATCTAACCCATGTTCTACCAACACTTTTGGAGTGACATTAAAGATAACCTGTTTAATTTTGTTAAGAAGTGTTGGAGTCAGAAAGATTGTTCTGCCAGTATGAATAATAGCTTTGTGACTTTGATACCTAAACTTGATAATCTTGAAAATATCAGTCAATTCCGCCCTATCACTCTCTGTAATGTCTCTTATAAAATCCTTGCTAAAGTGATAGTTAATAGGCTGCGACCTATCCTTTGTCGAATTATTGACCCGTGTCAGGCTAGTTTCATTTCGGGTAGACAAACCTCTGATAATATCATTGTTACCTAGGAAATCTTACACTCTCTTATGAAGAAAAAAGGTAAGGTTGGAGGGATTATTCAGAAAATGGACATTGAGAAGGCCTATGACAAAGTTAGTTGGGACTACCTTGAGGAAGTCCTTAAGTGGTTCAATGTGGAGAGAGGCTTGAGTAAGTTGATTATGAGTTATGTGAGAAATACGTCCACCTCTATCCTTTGGAATGGTTCCCCGCTTCCTAGCTTTACCCCCACGAGGGGTCTAAGACAAGGAGATCCACTGTCCCCATACTTATTTGTGATGTGTATGAAATACCTCTCTGTAAGTATCTCCGAAAAAGTGGGGAAGGGTAATTAGAAGGGGATCAAAGCATCCCCGAATGGCCCTTGTATCTCGCATCTCTTCTTTGCGGACGATCTCATCATGTTCTCTAACACGGCGACTAGTTATTGTGAGACTGTGCTGGGCACAATTGAGGAGTTTTGCCATATCTCGAGCCAGAGAGTTAGCTACTCCAAATAAATTTTTTTTGTTTCGCCTAATATCCCTAGGCATAAAGCAGCTGATCTTAGTAATAAATTTGGGATGGGCCTCATCGAGAACCTGGGCAATTACTTGGGGGCCAGTCTTGTTCACGGTAGGTTCAATAATGCGCACCTTAAAAATGTTGTTAAAAAAGTTCAAAAGAAGCTTACGGGGTGGAAAGCTAAGTTGATATCCTTTGCGGGTAGAACCACCCTTGTTCAATCAGTTACGTCCACAATCCCCACGTATAATATGCAAACCGCTCTCTTCCCCAAGAAAACTTGTGATACTCTCAACCGTCTTAATAGAAACTTTATGTGGTGAAGTAATGAGAGCAAGAAGAAGATCCATCTGGTTAGTTGGGATAAGGTCTGTATGCCCAAAGATAGGGGTTGCTTGGGTATTAGAAATTCCCATGACAATAATAAAGCTACAATTACTAAATTAGGTTGGAAAATCATGAATAATAGTAGCTCCGTTTGGGCTAATGTCATCACTAAAAAATATAAAGTTGATCATAACCCTAGACTGTGGTGTAAGAATACCAACACCTCCCACATTTGGCATAGCATTTTTAAAAGTAAGGAGGTTCTCATAAAAAACACTAAATGGAATGTGGGGAAGGGAAATAAAGTTAACATCATGAAAGACTGGTGGTGTGGGGATGCACCTATTGCTGATCGAAGCGATCTTAGCCCCATGTGTGATGACAATGTGAGCACCCTTATAACTGATAATGGAGTTTGGAACCTTAATATGATTCGCCAGAGGTTCAATGACAAAATTGTGGATGATATAATTAATACTGTTCTCCCTAAAAGGGGGGCTAGAGAAGACATGCCCTCTTGGCAACCGAGCAGTAAAGGTAAGTTTTCTATCCATTCTTGCTATAATATAATTTCTGTGGGGGAGGAGGCTCCTCCCCCTAGAATGGTTGGAAGAATATTTGGAATCTTGGTATCCCTACCAAATTAAAACAGTTTTTGTGGACCATACTTTATGGAAAACTTCTCACTAATGCCCATAGAGAGATGAGGGGCCTCACCACGGATAATTCTTGCCCTAGATGCTCATGCAAGGAAGATCTTAACCATCTATTCATAGAATTCCGCTTCTCTAACCAGGTTTGGTTGAATCTCAACCCGCCCCTCACCCACAGACAAGGTATATTCACTGATTTTAACTCTTGGGTAGTTGCAAATGTGTGGAATAAAGAGGATAACGATTGGTATGTGACTTTCATCTCTTTCCTTTGGTGTATCTGGAAAACCAGTAATAAACTTGTTTTTGATAACGTTAGCACCACCTCTTATATGGTTAACAAGCTTATTTTTGAACTTAATCGTCGTGTCTTCAAAAATCATAATAAGAATATTAACCATAAAGGGGTAAGTTCCAGTACACCCACTTATGCTAGTGCTTGTATTCCAGGTACCTACATCATTCAGTCGGACGGGAGCTTTGACACAAGTAGCGGGATTGGAACTTTTGGAAGTGTCGTGCGGGATGATGAAGGAAGATGGATTGTTGGCTACACTGGATGTATTCATGGAACAGCTAGCCCATTGCGAGCTGAGTTGGAAGGTGTTTTTCACGGGCTTAACATTACTAATAGAGAGAGGTGGAAGAGCGTCTTCCTTAATACCGATTGCCTCGAGGCCATCCAACTCTTGGAGTCGGAGGACAGGGGGAACCACCACCTGGATAATATCATTGAAGACTGTTGTGATCTCGTAAGTGGCCTCAAATCCAAGGTCATCCATATCCCGAGAGAGAAGAGCATCCAAGCAGATTACATGGCCAGATTTGCGAGAGACTCCCAAGATCTCTATTTGGAGTATGAGCATACCCGGGAGCGGCTGCTCGTGATGCTCGATCGTGCCGATTTTGATCACCTCGTGATCTAGCCCCATTTCTGTTGTTTTTTTATTTTCCTTTTGTAACCAAAAAAAGGTACTACTAATGTGATTGATGTGTTGTATATAATATATCTAAATCCCATTTTTATACTCAAAAAGAGTTAATACCCATTTAGAATGGAATGTATTACAAGTGCTTTTTATGTGTTGTACAAACGATGATATAATACATGTCAATCACATTCATTACTCAATCGATATTAATTATTACTCTTTATTTAATTAATGTCATTACCCACTCATTTTTTTTAAATTAGGTAATGTTAAAGGCACATTGTAACATAAAAAAAATGTAATATTAGGGATAAGGCTCCTCTAGAGTTCTAAAGCATATTGAATGTTTCATATTTGTGCCCTTCATTTAAAACATAAACGATTTCATTTACGTAAAGATGCATATAACATTAATTTTCTTTCGTTTCCAATAATTATAATATATCAACTTTATTGAGTTAAAATCTAAACCAATCTATAAATAATTATTTGTAAAAATTTGACAAAATTAATCTCTCTCTCTCTCTCTCTCTCTCTCTCTCTCTCTCTCTCTCTCACACACACACACACACACACACACACACATTTTGATCTCCAATAAATATATTTTATTTAGGGGGTGTTTCAAAAATTCAAAAATAAATTCCAATAATACTATGTTCTATTTCAATGTATTCCCCTTGTCGTAATGCACACATGATATTTTTTGTAATGTGTTTGTGGTCAGAATACAATAACAATATAATTATGCATAAAGAGGGAGGAATCCTTGGGCAAAAAATATGTCTTTGTTGTAAACAAATCTTTTTGGCTTGGCTATGCACTAAAATTTCGAAGCTCCCTATTTGTAGGGTTATTTTGCGTTTACCCAATATTATAGTTAGTTTTTTGTTATTCCCAAAGAGAAATTTACTTAGATCTCCACTCCCTAACTAACTTTAGTCCCTCTCAATGAAAAAATTTCCACTAAAATGTGCATAAGCAGGTGTACATTAGGCAATCAAACACTCCCAAAGTTTATTTTAGAGTACAAAATAAAACAAAAAGAACTTTAGTAGATAAATAATAGAAAATAATCACAAATTCAATAAATATACGGTTTAAATCCTAAAACTTAATTTAAGTTTGGTGGCCAAATATAATGGGTCAATGTAGAAAAAAAATGTAATTTCGATTTAGTTATATAGTTATAAATATATATACTCGATTTTGGAAATATATTAATATAAATAATGCTGGTCTCATCCGCCCACTATGCAAAACTTCACTTGACAAACCCAAGTTACCACATTATCAATTGCTCTTGACATTTTATGAATGAGAAATGCTTTGAGTCTCTCAAAAAAATTTCACAAATCATCCCCCAAATAACAATAAGTATTGTACCTTATGATATGGGTTCCGCCAGGACACAACACTTTATTATTATTTGAAAATAATTTGAGAGATTTTTTGAGACTCGTGGCTCTGCTCTTTATGAATATAATAAGTGGTCAATTTAATTAATTAAATTTGTAATAAGTATGTGTAATATAGAATTATTACATGGCAAGATTGGAAAACTACAATCAAATTTAGAGTTAGGAATACCAAACAACAAACTCTTCTTAACCAAAGTTGGATGCATAGCTTTTTAAGGGGTCGGTATACATATATGTTTTTAAGCTGTTGAAATCTCATATAATTTTACCTTTTCTTCTACATGTATATAGTTGAATAAGACTAATCCACGTGGAAGCATACCCCCAAAAAAATATATAGTTGAAAAATACCAAATAAGTTGCCCAATCAGAGTGACATTCCTTTGCAAAAAATTTCAATATTTGTTAACTTCACTGTTACCTAATCTTATGATACTAAAAATATGTATACTCAATGAAGATTAATGTAATAAAATCTACTCCTCATTACGGACAACCAAAATCGTCTGGGGTTCTAGCACTGATAGTATAGAAAATTATGCTTTTCATCGCATTCATAATTTCTTATGCGTTGGAAATTCATATAGTGTTGGAAGTGTAATTTACTTTATTTTTACTTTCTAAAGGGATATGGTATGACAGAGACTGGGGGAGGAGCAACTAGAATGATAGGACCAGATGAGTCTAAAAAGTATGGCTCCCTCGGTCACTTAGTTAGCAACATTGAAGCGAAGATAGTTGATCCTTCAAGTGGCGAGGCCTTAGGTCCTGGACATCAAGGCAAACTATGGTTACGAGGGCCTAGTATCATGAAAGGTAATGATGCATATATGGCATTCGTTTCATTATTAAGTTTGCCTGAAAATGAACTTCTTAACACTTTGTTACTTTGCATGATAAACAAGCAAAAACTAAAAGGGCTCCAATAGAAAAATGAACATTTATAATATTACAGGATAACACCCAATAAAAAGGAAAAAAAGTGCTTGGTTATCCCTGATCTTAACCTATAATTTCTTAAAATTGGCCTTTTGAATATAACTAGTATGATTTTTTATATGATAAGGATAATTATCGGTATTTGCATGTTATGTTAGAGATGATGAAGAAACTTCTTCAACCTTGGATTCTGAGGGTTGGTTGAGGACCGGTGATCTGTGTTATTTTGACTCTAATGGATTCTTGTACATTGTTGATAGGTTAAAGGAATTAATCAAATATAAGTCCTATCAGGTAATCAACTTATATAACAATTATGGGTTGTAGCTGTAAATTTCAGTGCCACTGGATTTTATCATCTAATAATTTTGTAACAAATTGCAGGTACCACCAGCCGAGCTAGAACATATTCTTCAATCAATTCCTGATATTTCAGATGCAACTGTTATTTCGTATGTATCTAGTAAATTCTTTTTTATCCATCTATAGTAAAGGCATTGCAATTGGATATCACTCTTATCAATTCTCAAATTTCACTTATAAACGGATAATATATATTCATTTATGTTCTACTCACATAGAAAAGTCATACCAAGAGTAAATGTGTATGCATATGTTGTGTGGATCGGTAATAATTGAACCCTTGAACTAAAATTGTAGGAAATTGTCTTGCTATTTCTTCTGTCTAGATGGAATAATAGAGAAACCGAGGAAACCGCCTATTTTTATTCATTATTCCTTAGGATGAATGGTTTGGGAGTCATTTTATGTAGGGTGTACTTGATTGATAACCTTAAATGTGAATGTGATATTTAATTCAGAACCTTTGGTTGACAGTCCTTAGCTGCACTTAGTAGACTATTATACCTTTCTTTGAACACAAAACCCTTTTAAGGAAAACAACAAATGAAGTAACCTGGAACGAAAGTACGCATTCATTATTATTCTTGTTAACTAATTTCATATAGTTCACATTTTTTTGTCAACATATATATCTCTTTGTAGTGTCATACTTATTAGAGTTTTATTTAGTATCAAGGGTACTTTAGTATTTTTTATTTTATTTTATTATTATATGGTTGTAGTAGGAGATATTCTCTTTCTTCTTTTCATTGGATGGTTCTCTAGTTTAGTTCGTTCGATTTAGTTCCGTTTGGGCACTGTTTGATTATTTATTATCGCAATGGCTTGCGTAATAGATGATTTGGTGCAATCAATCAATGTCAGATTAGATGGAAAAAATTATATGTATTGGAGTTATGTTATGAAGAATTTTTTGAAAGGGAAAAAGCTTTGGGGTTACATTAATGGTGATTTGAGTAAGCCTAACGATAAGACGAACGCTAAAAAATATGCATAGTTGTTGGATATTTGGGAGGCAAACAACTCAAAAATCATCACTTGGATCAACAACTTTGTTGCACCTTCTATAGGTATGCAGTTGGCTAAGTAGAATTATGCAAAGGATATTTGGAATCATTTGGGCAGATTGTATACACAATCTAATTTCGCAAAAAAGTACCAGTTGGAGTGCGATATTCGGGCTCTTGAGAAAAAAAATTGAGTATCCAGGAGTTTTATATCGTTATGACGGATCTATGGGATCAGTTGGCTCTCACAAAGTCAGCTGAATTGCGAGCCTTTGCACCATATATTGCCAATAGAGAGGAACAACGTCTGGTTCAGTTTCTGATGGCATTGCGTGATGATTTTGAGGGTCTTCATGGGTCTATTCTTCATCGTAGCCCACATCAAACTGTTGATTATGTTGTTCACGAGTTGTTAGAAGAGGATATTCGTCTCAAGACTCAATCAGGGAAGGTAATTTCTTTGGGCCCTGATCCACCTATCTTCGCAGCCTCCTATCAGCCAAATTATATTAATTAGAACAAGCCTTATTCAAGAGTTACCAGTGATGAATGTAGTTACTGTAAGGATAAGGGTCATTGGAAGTCTAAGTGCCCTAAGTTGCGAGCACTGCAACAACAACAATAACAACAATCAAATAGTCAACCACCTCAGCAACAGTTTTCTACTTGGAAATCCAACAACCAATCTTAGCAGCATTTGTATAGGACTTCTCAGCTTACTATTGCAGCAGTTGTATCGCCATCACACTCATTTGCATCAGGTTCTTCGTCATTAACTCCATCCATGTCTTCTCTTGCTGAGCAGTTTTAAAAGTTTCTTGCCACACGCTATGTCTATCTCTTCACCAAGTAAGTCCTCAGGTATTTAGATTCTAGACTCCGGCGCTTCTAATCACATGTCACTAAATTTGTCCTTTTTTGGTTCTTTTTGTACCACTTCTTCGTTGCTCGTTATGACTTCTGATGGTACGCCCATGCCCTCAACATGTGTTGGGACTATTGACTCACCCAACTTCTCTCTCTAATGTTTACCACATTCCTAAGCTTATAATGAATCTTGTTCCGGTTGGTCAACTATGTGATTCCGGCTACTCAGTTTCCTTTTCTTCTACCTTTTGTCATGTGCAGGATCCACAGTCTTAGAGAATGATTGGGACAGGCCATAGGCAAAGGGGATTGTTCATCATGGAGAGACTCAAAGTAACAATGGTTGTAGCTTCCAGTGTTGACTTGTCATCCTTTCGTTTGAGTTCAGATTCGTCTAGCTTTTATTTGTGGCACTCTCATCTTGGTCATGTCTTAGGGTCACAATTAAAATATTTTTCTTCTACAGGTATATTAGGAGATTTGCACTGTCATGATATCTATGATTGTAGCGATTGTAAACTTGCAAAATTTTCCGCTTTACCATTTTATAGAAGTATTTCCTCTACTTTTGCACCATTTGATCTCATTCATTCTGATGTGTGGGGACCCTTTCCTAATATTACAAACATAGGGTCTTGATATTATGTCTCCTTCATTGATGATTATATGCATTACTGTTGGGTTTTTCTCATGAAATGACGTTCAAATTTTTTTGATATTTATAATAAATTTCGTGCCTTTGTCAAAACTCAACATTATACTATTATCAGATGTGATTTGGGTGGGGAATATACTTTTCATAAATTCGGTGAGTTTCTTGATTTAGATGGAACTATTCACCAATCATCTTGTACTGACACTCCTGAGAAAAATGGTATTGTTGAAAGGAAACATAGGCATATTGTTAAAACTTCTCGCTCTCTTTTATTACCCGCATATGTTCCCAGTGAGTTTTAGATTTGATTAATAATATTGAAAGCAATCATCTTGTCCTTATTGATTTCAATTTGATTAATAAGATTCTAACCTCTCATTGTTCAGGTTTGTCACCTTTTGAAAAGTTGTATGGGTTTGCCCTTAATTATTCTTCCTTAAAGGTGTTTATTTGTACTTGTTTTGTTCTTCGACCTCATGTGGAACATACCAAATTGTCTCCAAAGTCAGCTATTTGTGTCTTTCTTGGTTATGGTGAGGGTCAAAAGGAATATCGTTGTTATGATCCAGTTACAAAAATTTATATGTCTCTCGCCATGTTGTGTTTCTTGAGCATATCCCTTTCTTTTTTATTCTTGATAATCCTAATGAACTCACTAAATCTGATCTTTTCAATATTGATCCGTTCTCTGATAATGATGAGAGTGTGCCATATCGAGCACCTTGCACCACCAACAGTGTGCCACCACATGTTCCTCTTGTTTCTATTATTTCTACTGATGTAGGTACTTTACCATCCGATGTTCCTGATGCTCCCCCTTCTCGTGTGGCCACCCAAGAACCTGCTTAAATGGTGGAACCTCCTTCTCGCTATCCAAAATGTCCACGTAAGTCTACTCAGTCACCAGATTTTGTTTATTCTTATTATTCAGATTCTTTTGCTTCATTTTTATCCTTTGTTCACTGCCTTTCTAAGCATTTGTCTTATAAAGAGGAATCTTTTGATCCTCTTTGGCAGTAGGCTATGGCTGAGGAACTCTCTACTTTGCATTAGACAAATACTTGGAGTTTGGTCCCCTTACCTGTTGGTAAGCGGGAAATTAGATCTCGTTGGGTATATAAAATCAAAACCAGGTCAGATGGGTTAATTGAGCGGTACAAAACAAGAATGACTGCTCAAGGTTTTTCTCATCAATATGGTATGGATTATGACGAGACCTTTGCTCCTGTTGCGAAATTGACTACTATTCGTACTCTTATTGATGTTGCATTTGTCCGTCAGTGGCATATATCACAAATTCATGTTAAAAATGCGTTCTTGAATGACGATCTTCATGAGTAGGTTTATATGACTCCTCCTCCGGGTGTTCCACATGGTCCTGGTGAAGTTTGTAGGCTTAAGAAAGCCTTATATGGTCTCAAAACAGGCACCACGGTCTTGGTTTGATAAGTTTTCTACCGTGATTACCTCTTTTGGGTTCATTCCAAGTGGGCATGATTCAACTCTCTTTATCAGGTGCACCTCGGGTGGTCGTATTCTGATCTCTTTGTATGTTGACGATATGATTATTATTGGGGATGCTGTTGGTGGAATTACACCATTGAAGTATGAATTATCTCGTTGTTTTGAGATGAAGGATTTGGGGGCCTTACGTTACTTTTTGGGTATTGAGATAGCTCATTCTCCAAAGGGTTATCTTCTCTCACAAATTAAGTACATCGGGGACATTCTTGAGCGCGCTCACCTCACTAATAATAAGATTGTTGATACCCCTCTGGAGCTTAATGTTCATCTTTCCTCTTACATTGGTTTCTTTTTCCTGATCCTACCTTATATCTCACTATTGTGGACAGCTTGGTTTATCTCACTATTACTCGTCTAGATATAGCTCATGCGGTCCATGTTGCTAGTCAGTTTGTTACTGCTCCTACTACAATTCATTGGGCAGTTGTTTATCGTTTATTGCGATACTTGATAGGCACTCTATTTCAGAGTCTTACTTCCTTCATCTTCTTCTTTGGAGTTGCGTGCATACTCTGATGCTGATTAGGACGGTGATCCTACAGATCGTAAGTCAATTACTGGATTTTGTGTATTTCTGGGTGATTCTTTTATTTTTTGGAAGAGCAAAAAGCAAGTTGTTGTCACTATAAGAAAAATGGTCATTTATGTCAGTAAAAAATTGACATAAATGGCCATTTATGTCAGTTTTAGAATTTTACAAAACTGACATATAAAGCCCTGACATAAATGTTCGTAAAACTGACATAAATAATATCACATTTATCTCAGTTTTTAAGAACACCCAGAAAAATTACAGTATTAACCATGTTTTTAATCACATTTTCATGAAAAACTGGCATAAATAACATCACATTTATGTCAGTTTTATAAATTTTATGAGAGTTTTATCAAAACTCACATAAATGTTGATATAAAAATTAAAAAAAAAAGATCATTACCCCATCATTAGACAACTATTATTTGAGGTTAAATCAACCCTTGTAAATAGATAATAAATAGTCGAACAACATTCAAATAGTCTAAATTCAAATTTTCTAGATTTCATCAAACAAATTCACATATAACTTGAAATATACAATATTCATAATAGAAATTCACATTGTGACTCAAATAAACAAAGTGCCAATTTAAAAAAATGGACAAAGTCTCCTTTGTTTATTGGACTATCCACCCAAGGGGTAACAATCAATCCAATCAAATGTAAAATTGAAATAAAGGTAAACTTTTAAGAATTCTCCTATAGAAAGTAGTTGCGGACATCTTTGAATCAACAATTGGCAGTGCTTGGTCCATTTTCACTTGGCAGTGCTCGGTCAGTTTTCACTTGGCAGTGATTGGTTTTGCTTGGTTTTTCTATTGCTAGTCTGATTTCAGTCATTGGGTTGCTGGTCCATTCTACCCCATTTGTTATCTGGTATGTCTTCCACATTTGTTATCGGGTTGATCTTGCGTAGGTACAAATCGAACAAATAAAAAAAATGGGTAAAAATGGAATACACAAACTGCAGAATCCGTACCTGAGAAAAAAATTAAACATATAAGTAAGCATTAGAAGATGAATACATAAACTATGTATTTAAAAGTAAAATAGGGGAACGGAGAGTATACATGGTGGTGTTAATGAAAGCATGATCCATAAACCGTGTAATTAAATGTTTGACCTCGAACATGCATTGTTTAATTAATAGATAATACACTTTGTAATTGGAAAGAGTGTAGAATGTGTTATTTGAAATAACATATATGTGTACAGTGTGTAATTAGCTGGCGAGCCATTCAGATTAGAATGAAGGCTACACGTTGTATGCCTCAATTAGAATGAAGGCTACATAGTGTTTGCCTCATTTAAAGCCTCTATGAACCATTGCTTGGAATGAAGGTAGATATATGCCTCAAATATGCAATCAAATATGCCTAGGTAGATGTAAAGTGGTGCAATCAAATATTCACTAAAAGAAAAAAAATAAAAACTAAGTTACACAGTGAACTGGGAAGTAGTGAAGGAACGCATCATAGAAATGGGAGAAACCTTTGCACTCTCTCTATTTTTATAACTTTTTCCTTTTGGGGGTTTTCCAAAAGAAAATACAATTCTAATGATCTATACCTACTTTTTGTTATGAACCTAATGATCTATCATATATAAATTCATCCACTTTCTTTGCCCAATGAAACTCATTGAATTTTAAAACAAGCATTCAATCATAACACACCATGCATGTGGGAATTATGAAAAAAAATGATTATAATTTAATGGACTTGCAGGTCAATCTAGGAATTGCTCGGAGCTTCAATTTGTTTTGTTTTGTGCAAACTTCAGATAGGGAGAAAGAACCAAAGATCTAAGTAGTTCAGCCCTAAAATATACATACTTGATCATGCTGATATTTATTAAGATTTGAAGCAAATGCGTGACTCGAACTATTGGCGATATGGGTTCACATCATAACATTTTCTACATGAAAACACCGTGGCCTTCAAATTTAGACTTCAACTGATTGATGGGGCTCTTAAAGATAAGGTTAATGCTAAGAATCTTTTTATAGGTGGAAAGAATAATGTTGTCAAGGCCCTAACACTTTTCCCTGAAGTAGAGAGTATATCTCGAGTGGTGGCTACATTTAAAATTTATACATCTTCTCTGATCAAAATTAATAGAGAACTTAATTCTTATTCAGTTTTTGGATTGAACCAATTTGTCAAACATGCAAAGTTGTAGAAATAGTACAAAAGGATAGTTGTGATAATCCATCCCAATAAGAACAAGACTCTGTTATATGGATTGATAAGGGTATTGAAGCTTGGTTCTTAAGCACAGAGTCTCTTGTCTGATAGTGTTAAGAAGAGTTCTTATGATATAAGGAGAAATAATATTCGATACTTTACGGATCGTTTGCGGGAGGCGTATGAATAAGGGACTTTCTTGTAAAAACTATCGTGCTGTTTTCATAGCCCTCAAAGCAAGATAAGCTTGGGTGAATGGTTCATCCCGTACGGTTTATGGTAATATACACCCAAATAAATCGATAATTAGTATTGTATTTTCTTTTGGACAGCTACATAGATGTTATGATCTAAAATTTATATAGCTGTTATATATAAAATATCCCCACTTTTAAACATCTAATATAGCTGTTATAATCTAAAATTTTATATAACAGCTATATAGATATTTAAATTTTAGATTATTGTATATAATAGTTGTATAGATGTACAATAATCTTAAATTTATATATAACAGCTAAATAGATGTTTATGGTGGGAAGCAGAAAGATACACACAGTGCAACCACTGTCACCACTGCCAATACTGAGCATGAGAAGAAGAGTTTAGCGGAGAAGATCAAGGAGAAACTACACGATCGCCATGCTCACTAACAACTCTCAATAGAGCTTGTGTTGGGGTCAAGTTGTAATAAATTGTAGGATTTGTGTGTGTGTTTATGTGTGTGTGTGTGTTGAATTCTGTTAATTAGGTAATTGGTTGTTTAGGATCTTGGTGCATTTTTGTTGCATCTTTCGTTTTCTAAATCTTCAAGTTTCACCAATGGAAGTTACATTTGACCATGATGAAGTATAAGTTTTTAAAACCAATTTATGTGCTACTCCTTTAAATTTAGTAGTTCCACTAATGAAGTTTACATCTGCGAAACTCTTTTTACATCAAATTATTATTTTTCATCCATTGGTTAATTTATGCTTATTTTTTAAAATATTTATTATTCATATTTGTCCTTAGTGATACACTATTTTGCCTATACGATTGAAGTCTGAGATACACAAGATCCCCACCTTGAACTGGCTCTATTTTCTTCTTTAATCTGCATAATTTTTTGCATTGTTTTGGTCCTATGCTAAGTGTTCCTTGATAATTTAGGACATCAAAAGCTTTTCCTTTATTAGCTCCTCAACTAAGGCCCCTGTGGTGTCCATGGTAGTAGAAATAGAACACTGGGTTGGAACATAGCCATATAAGGCTTTAAATGGTGAACAATTCAAACTGTAGTGAAATGTGGTATTATACCACCACTCTACCAAACTAATCCACTTATGCCATTTAGTTGGTCTAGAGTTGCACATGCATCTCAGATAGTTCTCTATACATTGGTTTACTCTATTTGCTTGTTCATTTGACTGTGGGTGGTAAGTAGTGCTAAGGTTAAGATGTGTTCCTAGTAGTCTAAATAACTTTGTCCAAAATTCACTGGTAAAAATTTTGTCCCTATCAGAGACTATCTTCTTAGGAAATCCCTAAATCTTATGCATATTGTCTAGGAACAATTTAGCAATTTCACTAGCGATGAAACATGCGTGATGAAGTGTGCATGTTTAGAAAATTGGTCGACTACAACCATAATCACATCCTTGCCTTCACTATTTGGCAGGCCATCAACAAAGTCCATTCCAATTCATTCCCATGCTGTCATATATAACAACTAATTTTATATATAGCAGCTAAATTTTATATAACAGCTATATAGATGTTTAAACATCTAAAATTTAAAAATCTATATAGATGTACAATAATCTAAAATTTAAACATCTATTATTGTATATAGATTTTAGATTACCCTATATAAATCGATGTTTAAATTTAAACTTGGGATCAATAACTAACGATTCTTAAAACGTGGGACTAAATCCCAACGTCTCCATATATATAACACCTATATATATATATATATATATATATATATATATATATATATATATATATATATATATATATATATATATATACAATAATCTAAAATTTAAACATCTATTATTGTATATAGATTTTAGATTACCCTATATAAATCGATGTTTAAATTTAAACTTGGGATCAATAACTAACGATTCTTAAAACGTGGGACTAAATCCCAACGTCTCCATATATATAACACCTATATATATACATACATATATATATATATATATATATATATATATATATATATATATAACAGGGAGTTGTATATATATAACAACTATAACAGCTATATAGTTGTTATGTATATAGGGAGTATGTATAAAAGCTATATAGCTGTTTGAAAGATAACTATGTTAAGAATATGAGAACTACTAATTACATTTCCTAGTTGAAGAATAAGGACAAACCTCTAATCCCTGAGCCAAATGAGATCAAAAATCATATTGTCCAGTTTTTTGAATATATTTATTCTGCTGACCCCTCTATTCACTTATTTTGTTGACAATGTAATTCCTTATTTGGTTAGTGATCAAGAAAATGTTATGATGAAAAATATCCCCACTTTTGACGAAATTAAAATAACTATATTTTCTAGACTCCAAAGCAGCACCTCAACCTGATAATTTTGGATGTTTGTTCTACAATAAATGTTGGGACTTTATAGAAATTGATATGTGCAAGGCAAAAAAAAAATTCTTCATTAACAAATTATATCCTAAATGGTTTCCTCGCTATCATAGTATATTGTAGAGGCAAAAAATCCTCCATTGATACTATAATTACGGTGTTTGAAGACTATGAAAATTATCCTAGTCAGCGAATTAATAAAGCTAAATGTAATATATTCTAGGGGAAAGGTGCTCAAAGAAGAAGAAAGGAATTTTTAGAGACCCTAGGCATCAAAGAAGGTAATGACACATTTATTTTCTTGGGGGTCCCTATTTTTAGAGGAAAATCTAAAAGAAGATATTTACAATCAATTACAGACAGTGCTAAAACCAAACTTGATAGTTGGCAAGGAAAAATGCTTTCTTCTGTTGGTAGGCTTTAACTGAACAAACTTGTGGTGCAGCGTATTCTTATATACATTTTCATAGTATATAAATGGCCTAGAAATCTCTTAAAGAAGATATGAGTTTGGGTTAGATTCTTTCTTTGGTATGGTTCAACTTCTAAAAGAAAGTTGATCATTATGGCTTGGAATAACGTTTCTGCTCCTATCAATGAAGGTGGTCTCAGTTTAAGATGCTTCAAATGTCTTAATAACGATGCCATCCACAAACATGTCTGGGAAACTTTTTTTAAAAGTCTATAAGGTCTGAATTTTTGAATGATGGATTCAATCCTTTTGGGGAGAAGATGCGCTATAAGGTAAGGCCTATTTGGCTTTGTTATCAAGAAGATTATAGCCTAGTCATTCTTCATTTTGAATGGATTATTAGCACTGGAAAAACTATGAAGATTTGGACTGATAAATTGATTAGAGAACCTATAGCAAACCAAATAAGAGACAAACCAGACTTTCCTTATAATAATCAAATGGTGTGTGAATGGATTAGAAAGGGTCAAGTGTGATATACCTTCTGTTTTCTCATCTAAATTCCCTCTTATTACTGGGAAGATAGAAGAATTATAGCTTCCACTTGATAATCAAGATGACTATTTGATATGGATTTCAACTCACATGGGGAATCTAACTTTCAACGAGGCTTATGAGTCACCGCCTTATCAAAAAGCCTGACAAACTAACACCTAAACTGGCTACCTGTTTCAACTAGACCAGAAAAATGGATTCCTACTCCCTAGTATTTTTATTCATAAATGAACAACGAAAATGATAACACGAGCCTTAAAATAGTTTATATGAGAACTTTATGCCTTATTGATTATATGTCGAAACTTTGTCCATACAATTTTTAGGTTCTTAGAGTCTTCCTTGTAGAACTACTACTAATGATACACATTATACAAATATATATAGTTGGAAGGAAATAGATACTGAAAAAATTGAAATCATTTTAGAAACATAAAATCTTTGTATTAATAATTTTTTAAAAGATTCCTATTATAGTACATAAGTTTCAATAAAACTATTATACTCATCTTGTAAACCGTTAATAGGCGTACCCACATCTTGTAAATTATCCATCCCACGATTCATGACCTCAACCTATAATGTAAATGCAATTACAATTGTGAGCTTATAAATGTGAATGTTTTCATAGAATTAGCTTAAAATGGTTAATTTGGGAAGATGATTAAAGAAAATGAGATAGTAAGATTGTTAATTAGGACCTGGTGGTGAGATGATGGTGATGTAGAGGAGAGATATTGAGTATGAGCTTGGACGCGAGGGATCGACTGGGCCTATTTTTCGGCTCTATAGTCTCAAACTCTGAAATCCATCTCGTACCAACTACCAATAGTGATGGTACTTAGTTTACGCTCGAATTAAACTATATTTGTCATTTATGTCATTTTATATTTGTCTCGCATAACGTCAATATTCAAACTGACATAAATGATACTTTTTTCTTGTAGTGGCCGTCTATACTCATACAGTCGAAAGATAAGATGCGCTACTAATGCGTCTCAACCCCCAACACACCAATACTCGCAACTAGTCACACTAAGGAACAATGACTTCTGACTACTTTGGCTTAAGGCTAGATAAAGAGAGTGGTTGTAATCGCTCTGGTTTGCTCAGTTCCTGCTATATATATATAATAAAGGAGGAGGGACTTTTTGTCCCCCCCAACTAACGGCTGAGATTTCATCTTAAGGGATTTGGTCTTTATCAACTGAGGGTTGAGATTGGATGTTGAAAATTTGATCTTACACAATGTGGACGGCTCAGATTTAATATGGGAGTGAAAAGGGAAGATGATTGTACAATCAAAAGGCACAAGAAACAGAACAACACGTAAAAAAGAAACAGGACAACACGTAAAAAGAGCACAAGGCTCAAGAAATAGGAGATCATTTTCTCTCTTTGTGTTTAAGCTGTATCAATAATACGGTGGTGTGTTTAAGCTTCTCTCCCACCTATCCATTTCTCAGTTGAAGATCCTTTTCTCTCGATGTGTATCTCATCGTCTCCTACGCACGGTATCTTTATAAATATTTGTTTCACCTTTTAACGTTGTGACTGCGTTTGATTTTTATGATTTCGCACTAGCCGGGTTTGGATCGTATTAGTTTTTGGGGACTAGAGTTTTTTTTCCAGATCTGATTTGGTGAACACCATAATTTCCATGGAGAAGATCAATCTTTCTGGAAGTCGCAAATGGGTTTTCTCTCTTCTTTCTTTTTTATTTGTTAATTTCTTTAATTCTTTAAATTTTTTGAAAAGTGAGTTTTGTTTCTTGACAAATTGAAAAGTGGGTTTTGTTTCTTGACAGATCTTCTCAAATGTCTTATTGTTGTCGGTTGAGGATTGTATGTATGTTTTAACCTTTTCGATGTTCTGTTATCCTTTTAATTTTTCTACCTTTTTAACAGTTATCCTTTTAACTGTGAGGTTGCTTCCGTCTTGCCTGCACATGTTTTCTGATTCCAAAGTTTCTGATGTTGAGTTCTGACATGGCTGATGTTTTCTCCAACGGGTTCGTTGTCTCCCTTAGATCCCAACCTCACTTCACCTCGCCCCATCAGTATTGAGTTTTTTGTTGCTGCGGTGTAGGCAAGAAAGTAAGAGGCGATCTGATATCCTTCTGTGTTTCGATTTTCCAAAGAATATTTTTGCGATTATTGTCGCTCATTTATTTATTTTTTTCTCAAATCTAACTGATTTGGTTCTCTTTGACAGAGGCGGCTTTGCTTCAAACTCCGACATCCCATTAGTAGAAGCTCTTCTTTTCTCTTTCATGATTTTTTTTGTCATAATCTACTCTAGCCTTCTCAATTTTGATCCTCATCATAATTTTTTTTAAAAATTTTCTATTATTATTACTAAATTATTGTTTAGTTTTTCTTAAACTCTATAATTGTATTAGAAAGAGGTTGCCATACTAATCTTTTTTAGGGTGATGAAATATTTATTAACATGTTCTTCAGCTTTGTACAGTAAGTTTTCTTACTTTTATGTTTATTTAGTTAAGTTTTTTGTCCACGTCCTTCTACATCCAGTTTGGTACTCAATGAAAAAAATGCAGGCCACTTAGTGCTGGATTGTAACTGTAAACTGGATTTAATACAACAGTTGTATACATTTGACACTAAAGGACTTTTTAAGGTCTTTTATGAGGATTGGAGACATAATTGAGAGTCTTATTTGTTGGGATACTTAATCAAGACCAACTAAGAGAAGAAATTAATTTATGTTTATATTGTGTTATATTATGTTCGGTCATAAAAATGAGTTTGAAATATAGGCCTTACTAATACTGTTTGAAAGATTTGTTAGTAACATTAGTTATAATATTTATTTGGCTCATTTTCATCACAATTTTCCATGCATAGTATTTTAGATATTTTTTTAATAAAACATGTTATAACTGATTTTTTTACATTAAAAATGGGAAAAATGAATCGTCGTATGTTTTTAAACATTGTTTTAATCGGAACTCTATCATTCATTTTTAATCTAACATTTTTAGGTCATATAGAATATTTTACATTGGTTTAGAAGAGTAGGAAGAAGTAATTTATGGAAAGGCTGGCATTGGGTGGAAAGACTGGCATTAGGTTGAAAGGCTTTAGGGGAAGATTAAAAATTTGACACTTGGTAAATAAAATCACTTGATTTGGTGAAAAGAATCCCTTGAATACGTGGAGTAAAGAAACCAGTCTAATAAATTTTTTTATATAATAATTTACATTTATTTTTATATACAGAATTGATACAGATTTTTATATAAAAAAACATAAATTCATCATTTATTGTTTGTCTCCAGTAAAAAGTATACTGATAAACACAGAAATTAAATTTACGTTGTCATGCTTTAGGGTACCTTCAGTCTGGCAAGTCTGGAAAAGAAAGCATGCGGCTTTAGGTTTCGTACCAAAAGAAAAAGAAAAATGAGTGTACCATATAAGTTCATCAAAAATATTGTGCATTGTGCGATGACCACCCACTCATGTGTTGCATATATTATTTTATTGTGTTGTTGGCAACCTATAGTTCAATGCGTACTCATAGTCGAATTGCTATCTGAAGGGAAATTCTAATGTACCCAAACTTTTGACCGAATGATTAATCGAATTAAATGGCATCTCATAACACCCTAAAAAGCTCATACCACCACAAAAAGGACGCTCGACGATAATGGGCATCCGGGTATCTCAAATAAACAAAGGAAAACTCACATACTAAATCAATGCGTTGATATTCTTTTCGTTTATAAAATTTTCAACTATTCTAAACTATTAAAACTAATAAATTAGAAGAATTATAAATCTTGGAAATATTTTCACCGTGCCATCGACACGGATACACTCTAGTATATATATATATAGATGCTAGTGTATGCCCGTTTCTAAATGCACGACACTAATTTTCAAAAGTGTACGTCGTTGATGGGACCATACATCGTATTTAGTTCTCGACAAATAAAAAGTTTTTTAGAGTTATATGAGGTCGTGTGACATCGTTTTCATATGTAGTGTTATTTATGCCCAAGCATGTGTTATTTTATATACCCTTTGACTGAATAAAAAAATATACAGCAGACACGAAAATAGATTTTACCCAACAACGGATACCAAACGATACTACAACGAAGGTTGGTCACCAGTCAAACCATATCCACGAATATCAAAACACATAACTGGAATTCATAAATGAAGATGAGTGTAACAACCCAAGATTTTGGGACAATAATTTATTTAATTCGAGAGAAATAAATATTATTTTATTGGAGAATATTTGAATCGGCATTTGAGGTCAAAATTTAGAGACGTTACAAAGTGTTTCGAATGGTAATTCTGAGGGTGTAGTTGTTTCCGGAAGGGTCGAGATAGTCAAAATGACTGTACTTGGGGTCTATTTAGGTTCCGAAATATTTTTAAATCGTTTGGCTCGAATTAAAGTTACCGAGTCATTTAAAGTATGTATTATCATTTAAAGATGTGTATATTGGGAGACAAGGCTTATTAAGCCTACGGGAGATAGAAATCTCCTTAGAGAGAAAGAGAAAAAGAAAGGAAGAAAGAGAGAAGAAGAAAAGAGAAGAAAAAGAGAGAGAAAGTGGGATTTTCGGCCATTACGCGATCTTGAAGAGGATTCAGACCCTACGAACTTCAGGCAATTGATTAAACTTGCTAAATAATTGTTGTGTACCATTTATTTCATGATTTGTGGATCAAATTTCTGAATTTTGGGTTGAATATGTAAAACCTAACTTTTGGGTAAAATCTTAGATTTGTTGTATATAAATGGATTTGAGGTTAGAAATTAGTTGAAATGTGTTCTTGGATGAATTTTAATGATATATATATGATTGGGTTGGATAAAAATGGTTGGAAGATGATTAAAATGATTTTTGGGTATTTTGGGTTTATGGAGAAAATAACCCTTTCGTAGCTTGCTGACCAAACCAAATCGATTCGCCCCTTCCGAATCGATTCGGTAGGAAGCAGACTTACAGGTCTTTGTGGCCAAATCGATTCTCTGGGGGACATAATTGATTCCCTGGGGGGACCGAATCGATTTGGAGGGGCCGAATTGATTCGAAAACAGGGCTGTTTTGAGAGGTTTTTCTGGAGCGAGTTTGGTCTGGTTTCGTTCGAGTTTATCGATTGAGAATCTCTATAGGAGTTACGTGAAGTATGTTTTGGAGACTTTTAGGGAGTTTCCCTTATAAGAAATTATTGGAGTCATATTTATTTAGTTCGAGAGAATACCGATTAGAAAATATGGTATATACTAAGTGGGGAAGCCCACTATCATTTAAAATTCTATTTGGAGAATAATTATGGAATAATAGGAAAGAGCGAGAACATGTTTAGTGATATTGGATTTTAGAATCAAATCCTAAACGGGATAATTTAAAGGTTCATATAATTGATTGAACCATATTATGGACTAAGAATTATAAATGTTAATAAATGTGCATACGGATATAGATATATCCTTAACGATGATTAATTTAGGAGATGTCTCACATAAATGAGAAATGCTAATCGAGGTTCATTAGGATAGAGAAATATCCTTAACATAAATAGAATTGAGAGACAATTCATAATCAGAAGTGATGCGAAAACTTCAAATGAGAAATAGTAAAGTTTATACTAAGTGGGGAAGATGTGTGAGAATTGATGATTAGTATATCAAGAGAGAGAAATATACTAAATAATGATATTATTTCATCCACGCCTAAGAGCGTAATACGAATATGTAAACAATGTGATAGGTATACATTAAATGATGGTATATCTTTATATGATGTGATGATGTATGTATATCTTATGTGAATGGTATATATACTATAGTGAAGCATACCCCCTCCTTGCTATCAGTGGGAAGTTGCGCGATGAGGGTGAGCACCCTGGCTCGATGAGCAATGTGTGGATATTCCCCAGGTCATAGTTGTCCATTGTGTTGATATGTGATTTGCATTATATTTTGGGAGTGAGAAGTCAAGGGTATGTGTCGTTCTCACTTGACCGGTTAGGAACTATGACCGCTTCCCGGATGTTGTGTGTATGTGATCACGAAGTAGGTGTCATTTAGTCCTACGGGTGGTCCCTAGTATGCTACGTAGTTTGAGCACTGGAAGATGATAGCATTGAGAACCTACGTCCTCGAGTTATAGCTCGTTTGGATGGTTATTATATTTCTGGTGTGATTAGTGCTTTGGGTATCGAGGGCATAATGGACCTCAACGATCGACAGTGCCAGGAGTAGTGTATCGAGGGGGCTCCTTGTTTGGATTTCGCTTGCGATACGTCCCACGCACGAAACACAGTGTACTGTTGGGAAGTGAGGAGAAGTTATTCCTTAATGCTCATATTTACATATATAGTATATCTCGATGATCGATAGTGCTAGGAGTAGTGTATCGGGGGGTTCCTTGTTTGGATTTCGCTTGCAAGACGTCCCACGCACGAAACGCCATGCACTGTTGAGAATTGGGAATAATAAATCAATTAAAATGGAATAATTAGAATTCGGGTTACATGCATTATGCATTGAGGGCATAATGAATCTTAATAATCAATACTTCCAGGTATAGTGTATTGGGGGGGGGGGGATACTTGTTTGGATTTCACTTGCGATACGTCCCACGCACGAAACGCATTGCAGTATTGAGAATTGGGAGAAGTTTAGTCCTTAGCATTTAGATGCTAATAACTCACATATAATTATTTATGATTGTGGCAATGACTAGAATAAAAGAAATTCTAGTAAAGAGAATGTTTATGTATTGTGTGTATATAGTAAGAGGATGGTTATGTAAACTTTATATGTTAAGTAAGTGAACAAATAAAAAGAGAACTATAGCATCAAAAAAATTAAAGTATATGATTTAGATGGAATTCAATTAAGTGTAGATTGAGAGATAAGTTAGATAATTTTAGTTGAATATTTATATTTATATTGGGATTTAGTTAGATTTAATTGCCTAATTAGATTTGGGCATTTATTTGGAGATTACGTGCATACGTTTAGTTGCGCGGATTATTATGGAGAGTGAGACTCCATTAAATCATGTCATAATACATTTATAATTATTATGCATTTTAATGCACTTGCTATAAATTGTTTTCACCTCGGGCTCAGACCCGTTTATATTTTCTCCTGCTATGTATATATATATTATATTATTTTAGGTGTTCCTCCGCAAGGACGCCATGGATGTTTATCCACCCATTGTACTCGTGGATTTGTGGCAGTGGCGGACTGTTGCAGTATTTCGTCTTAGTCGATTCCTATCTTTTGTATATCATGATTAGGATTCAGTTTGTATATCGGGTTTATACCCAAGTATTTTAGATTAACACTTTTATAGTCTCTCTCAGATTTTTGCATTGTCTGTGACTCGACAGCTTATTCGGGTATTTTACCCTGTACATTGTATTGCACTCTTTGATATTATTGGAGCTTGTATGTATTGCTCATAATGATTAAATGCGGTATTGTTGGTTTGTTGTTGGATGATGGGTTTGTATTGGTGTTAAATAAAAGTTTTAAATTTTTGACACCCACTTTTAGTAATAATGGGCGGTTAGCTGTGTTTACTGTTAGGATCGGCAGTTGATGCAAAGAATGATCCACTTGAGATTCCTGATTATTTTAGTATAGGGCTGGCCACCCATTATTGAAAACGCGGAGCTTTTCTGAATCAAAGCTCTGCTACCAAAACAATTTCCTTTTTAGATATGCGGAAGCGAAGATGATGGTTCAATAAAATTACGCAATTAATATATTCACTTAAACCAAGTTAATTCAATCCAAGTTCTAGAATTTGCCTAAGTCATATTTATCAATATTCCGAATGTTAGGCCAAACCAATTTTAGCAAAAGACTTGAATTAACTACACAATTACCCAATATTTAATTTAGTCCCAAATTAAATGAAGTGTGATAATTTAAACCGAATTTTATCTTGAATTATCCTACGCATGCGTTCTAAATAAATTATGCAAGATAAAATAAACCAATCACACTACGCCGCGATGTACGAGGAAAAACCCAAGACGGGAAACAACCTCGGACGACCCTAGCCATAAATCCACTAGATATGGAATTACAATTACAAGACAGATAGACTTACAACGCACGACTCGATCCCTCTCAAGCCCCGACGCTTCTTCTTGTAGACACCTCTTCCTAGCGGATAACCTTAGAACACCACCGCGGTCTCGGAATCCACCGATAGGACTTTATATGGTCACCGTCGTCACCCGTACATGGAGCCTTTCTCCGAGCGGGTAAAACAACATTAAAAACACTTCTTCTTTCTTTGTGGGTGGTGGAAGCAAAACCCAAAACTTCTCTTTAATTCGGTGTAGAGAAAACCGGTGCCAAACTCCAAGCAATTGATAAGTATATAAGAACTTGGAATAAACTCATTTGGGTGTAAACACTAGAGTGATGGAAATTTTTCTCTAAAAATCTCACTCAAAACATGAACATTTTCCAAAACAATTTTTGCTCTCAAACTCTCTCTAAGAGTTAAACTAGATTGGAAAAGTTAGATTGGAAAATTTTATTCCCGCACATAATAAAATCTGAAAAAGTTGGTTAAAAACCAAGTGGGGAAGTGGGTGCAAAACTGTCAAAAAATTGCCAAAAACTGTTCCCGCCTGGCATCTCGTTCGAACGACATTTCGTTCGAACGAAATCTCGTTCGAACGAGACTTCTAACGACGTTCCAGAGAGAACTCGTTAGAATCTCGTTCGAACAGAAGGTTCGTTCGAACAGAAGGTTCGTTCGAATGACATATCGAATGACATGTCAGTGGCCTAATATGGAAACTCGTTGGCAGGTTCGTTCGAACGACATTTTCGTTCGAATGACAATCTCGTTCGAACGACTCTATCGAACGAAAAACCAGAAAGTTTGGAAAATTCGATTTTAGCCCAGAAAACTTTATAAACTTATTTTAAAGTTTTATTTAATTCTTTCTGAAAATTAAAACACAGTTTTTTCAAAACCTAACACCCAATAAACTTTGTTCCAAGCTCCTATATATATAATATTGCATTCATACCTTGGGAGCATGGAACTATGGTTGATGACGTAGAAACGAGGCACACAAATCGGCATATTTGATGAAGCTTTATACTCTTTGCCGCTACGTCTTCAACAAACACTTCATAGGCTTGAGAATATTACAATTAATTACTATCCTATGAATAAATGTTTTTGTCCGGAATTGAGCCAAAACTATATATGGACTCAATTGGAAATTTGTGTCCTTACAAATCTCCCCCTCTGGCTATTCCGGGACAAAAACCAAACAAAAATCCGAAAGGGCCGTCAAGCTCTACTAGACTCAAAACATAACCCACCCAAACTTGACTCAACCCAATGATCAAACGCTTTTCCTTTTAAACAATGCCGCTTTAGAAGAAATCCTGCACACTTAAGCAAACTCATCAAATGCATAGGGAACATCAAAGTATTAGATGCAATTAATTAATTACTCCCCCTAAATTAATTCTTCCCCTTTAACAAACACATGGCCTACTTAGAAAGACGTCTCCCCCTAAGATAAATCTCCCCCAAACTAAGATACGATAATAATAGGATTAGATACCATTTCTACCCCTATCATTTTCTCCCCCTTTTTGTTCAGGAATAGGCAAAGGATAAAGAACTAATAAACACGTTGAAGCTTAAAGTGTTAAGACATTAAAGCATATGGGCAATAAAAGCAAGGCAAAGACAAACAAATATCATATATATATATATATATATATACTATAAATATACCAATAAGTACTTGCATATATATATAGATATAAACACACATGATACACACAAAATATAATAGGAGTCTTTCACACTCGTATGGCAAAAATGTGTCATATGGAAACGGAAGTGTAGGGGTGTGAACTAGCAACAATTAAATTTAGACCCAAACACTTAATAAACATTTACGGAGTTCTCATTTGATTGAAAACTTTATCACATTTAAATATAATCTCATGCGACAATATAAAGATTGAACTCAATGAACAAACATACACAATGCATACAAGCCTAGCATGATGATGATTCTACAAACCAAATAGAGTCATGACATTAAAGACAACTAGGATAAACGGACATTGTGCAAACCGTTGATATACCATCCAATTCTCCCTCAATAAGCATATATATTCTTTTTCTTTTGAATGAATATATCAAACAAACATAGGCCTTGGCAATTGTTTTCTTTTTAATGCCAAATATTCTGTTTTTAGGCCTTTGGATCACGTATTTCTTTTAGATCCAATAAACGGTGGCTTACTATCGCAAATGATTTAATTCATCCTTTCGGAGCCCTTCCCCGTGCACATTTAGATATATAATTTTTATCTCACAAAGCTCACGTGTAACGAATTTTGACATGCACTAGTCCTCCTAGGTCATAGATATGTAGATGACTAGATTGGTAGGAGAACACCTCAAAAATCTCAAATATAACATGTGACATTAAGATTTCAAAAGAGCTCGTGCATGTGTGAAAAGAGACATATAAAAATAGAATCCATTTAAACAATACAAAATCCAACTACTCCATAGAAAACATGGTAAAGAACATTTTAAGGATTGAAAATCTAAACCAAAAGTTCTAGCCACGTGGGAGCGTAAAAGATGGGATTCAAACAAAAATATATTCCACATAAAGTGTGTCAAACTAAAATACACACATAAAAAATCTTTTTGAGTTTTTAGCATTTTTCACCAAAAATAAATATATATACTCAAAAGGATAAACAAAAATCATTTGTATTTTTCATTGATCTCAAATGAAACAGATAAAATACAAATGATAAACAAAAATCTTTTTATATTTTTCAATTAATTCAAACATAAAATATAATACAAAAAGATAAACAAGTCATAGCATATGATATGAAATGAGGCAATGACTAGAAAATGACTAAACATGCATACATCTAGCAATGATATATAATATGAAGCACAAAAAGCTAGAGTATGCATAAAACACTAACACATTCAACCTTTAAATTTAGCAAGGGAGGTTTCATGTGATAGTAAATGAGAATCAACAAATCTTGTATCTAGCGCGTTTAAAAGAGATTTCCTAACCCATATAAATTTATATTTAAAATGATGGGGATTGGGAAATAATGAAATGCTAGATAAAGATTTCCTTGGACTTCTTTTAAGATCAAAACAATATGACCTAAGGTGACCTTTCCTACCACAATGCAGGCATGTGTAAACACGAGGAATGTTACCTAAGGTGTGACCCTTTTTAAAGTCCTTGGACAAAGTTGACCCTCTAAAACAAATAATGGTTTTAGCTTTAGCAATGGAAGAGTTTGAGCATGATGTGCTAGAAGCATTAGAACTACTACTAGAGTCTTGAAAATCATTTTTCATTTTTAAAATTTCGGACTCAAGTAATAAATTAGACTCCTCAAAATTATGGGACTCCTTCTTTAAATTTTCAATAATTCCTAGAAGGTTAACACGCTCTCCCTCAATATGAGCAAACTTGTCCCTAAGAGTCTTTTCACGATTTTCACTCTCTTTCTTGGACTTTTCTAAAATATCAAAATTTGAAGGTAAGTCCATGAGCTTTTCACGAAAAATATCTTTTTGAGATAAGGAGATTTGCAAAGACTCAATGTGAATTTTAAAACAAGAATTTTCATTTTCAAGAAATTTAATTCTTTTTACAAATCTCAAATTTAATTCCTTTAAATTTTCGTTACATTTGTTAAGCCCATTTAATTCCTCTCGAAAATCAAAAATATCATTTTCATTTAAATTGGACAAATTTTCATTATGACGTCCCATCGAGAGAAAAAAATAAGAGTGATAAAAAATTGAACCACCTAAAAAGGTAGGGAAATACAAAAAGCCGAAAAACGGATCTTTAACGCGATAACTTAGCGCTCCGGCTTTGATACCAATTTGAAAACGCGGAGCTTTTCTGAATCAAAGCTCTGCTACCAAAACAATTTCCTTTTTAGATATGCGGAAGCGAAGATGATGGTTCAATAAAATTACGCAATTAATATATTCACTTAAACCAAGTTAATTCAATCCAAGTTCTAGAATTTGCCTAAGTCATATTTATCAATATTCCGAATGTTAGGCCAAACCAATTTTAGCAAAAGACTTGAATTAACTACACAATTACCCAATATTTAATTTAGTCCCAAATTAAATGAAGTGTGATAATTTAAACCGAATTTTATCTTGAATCATCCTACGCATGCGTTCTAAATAAATTATGCAAGATAAAATAAACCAATCACACTACGCCGCGATGTACGAGGAAAAACTCAAGACGGGAAACAACCTCGGACGGCCCTAGCCATAAATCCACTAGATACGGAATTACAATTACAAGACCGATAGACTTACAACGCACGACTCGATCCCTCTCAAGCCCCGACGCTTCTTCTTGTAGACACCTCTTCCTAGTGGATAACCTTGGAACACCACCGCGGTCTCGGAATCCACCGATAGGACTTTATATGGTCACCGTCGTCACCCGTACATGGAGCCTTTCTCCGAGCGGGTAAAACAACATTAAAAACACTTCTTCTTTCTTTGTGGGTGGTGGAAGCAAAACCCAAAACTTCTCTTCAATTCGGTGTAGAGAAAACCGGTGCCAAATTCCAAGCAATTGATAAGTATATAAGAACTTGGAATAAACTCATTTGGGTGTAAACACTAGAGTGATGGAAATTTTTCTCTAAAAATCTTACTCAAAACATGAACATTTTCCTAAACAATTTTTGCTCTCAAACTCTCTCTAAGAGTTAAACTAGATTGGAAAATGTTATTCCCGCACATAATAAAATCTAAAAAAGTTGGTTAAAAACCAAGTGGGGAAGTGGGTGCAAAACTGCCAAAAAACTGTCAAAAACTGTTCCCGCCTGGCATCTCGTTCGAACGACATTTCGTTCGAACAAAATCTCGTTCGAACGAGACTTCTAACGACGTTCCAGAGAGAGCTCGTTAGAATCTCGTTGGATATCTCGTTCGAACAGAAGGTTCGTCCGAACGACATATCGAATGACATGTCAGTGGCCTAATATGGGAACTCGTTGGCAGGTTCGTTCGAACGACATTTTCGTTCGAACGACAATCTCGTTCGAACGACTCTATCGAACGAAAAACCAGAAAGTTTGGAAAATTCGATTTTAGCCCAGAAAACTTTATAAACTTATTTTAAAGTTTTATTTAATTCTTTCTGAAAATTAAAACATAGTTTTTACAAAACCTAACACCCAATAAACTTTGTTCCAAGCTCCTATATATATAATATTGCATTCATACCTTGGGAGCATGGAACTATGGTTGATGACGTAGAAACGAGGCACACAAACTGGCATATTTGATGATAGGGGGAGAAATGGTATCTAATCCTATTATTATTGTATCTTAGTTTGGGGGAGATTTATCTTAGGGGGAGACGTCTTTCTAAGTAGGTCATGTGTTTGATAAAGGGGAGAATTAATTTAGGGGGAGTAATTAATTACAATTGCATTTAATACGTTGATATTCCCTATGCATTTGATGAGTTTGCTTAAGTGTGCAGGATTTCTTATAAAGCAACATTGTTTAAACGGCAAAGCGTTTGATCCTTGGGTTGAGTCAAGTTTGGGTGGGTTATGTTTTGAGTCTAGTGAGCTTGACGGCCCTGTAGGATTTTTGTTTGGTTTTTGTCCCGGAATAGCCAAAGGGGGAGATTTGTAAG
The DNA here is from genome assembly GCA_949130495.1 of Sambucus nigra. Lineage (NCBI taxonomy): Eukaryota > Viridiplantae > Streptophyta > Magnoliopsida > Dipsacales > Adoxaceae > Sambucus > Sambucus nigra. The sequence continues at coordinate 476,726,938 of OX422212.1, forward strand.
GACACAAATTTCCAATTGAGTCCATATATAGTTTTGGCTCAATTCCAGACAAAAACATTTATTCATAGGATAGTATGTTATTGTAATACTCTCAAGCCTGTAAAGTTTGTGTTGAAGACGTGGTGGCAAAGAGTATAAAGCTTCATCAAATATGGCGGTTTGCGTGCCTTGTTTCACTGCATCAACTATGGTTCCATGCTCCCAAGGTTTGAATGCAATTATATTTATATAGGAACTTGGAACAAAGTTTATTGGGTGTTAGGTTTTATAAAAATTGGGTTTTGTTTTAAGAAAGAAATTATATAAAACTTTAAAATAAGTTCATAAAGTATTCTGGGCCAAAATCGAATTTTTCAATCTTTCTGGTCGTTCGTTAGATATGTCGTTCGAACGAGTTTTTTCGTTCGAACCAGATATCGTTCGAACGAACCTGCCACCGAGTTCCCACTGAGGCATAATGGTCCGTCGTTAGAAATGTCGTTCGAACGAGATTGTCGTTCTAACGAGATTTCCAACGAGCATCTAACGAGTCCATACTGGAGCGTCGTTAGAAGTCTCGTTCGAACGAGACTTCGTTCGTATGAAATGTCGTTCGAACGAGCTGTCAGGCGGGAACAGTTTTTGGCAGTTTTTGGCAGTTTTTCACCCACTTCCCCACTTGGTTTTTAACCAACTTTTACTGACTTTAATATGTGCGGGAATGACATTTTCCATCTTAACATTTCCATAACTTTTCAAATTATTTCCATCTCTTAGAGAGTGTTTGAGAGAAAAAATGGTTTAGGAAAATGTTCATGTTTTGAGTGTTATTTTTTCAAAGAGAAAATCCTTCACACTCTAGTTTACACCCAATTGTGTTTAGTCCAAGTTCTTATATACATATCAAATTGCTTGGAGTTTTGGCACCAGTTTATCTCTACCGAATTCAAGAAGAGAAGTTTTGGTTTGCTTCTACATCCATCAAAGAAGAAGATTTTTGTTGCGATTCTACCCACTTGGAGAAAGGTTCCTTGCTCGGGTGACGGTGACCATTGTTTAGTCCAAGTTCTTATATACATATCAAATTGCTTGGAGTTTTGGCACCGGTTTATCTCTACCGAATTCAAGAAGAGAAGTTTTGGTTTGCTTCTACATCCATCAAAGAAGAAGACTTTTTGTTGCGATTCTACCCACTTGGAGAAAGGCTCCTTGCTCGGGTGACGGTGACCATAGAAAGACCCATCGGTGGATTCCGAGACCGCGGTGGAGTTCCGAGGTTGTCTGCTAGGAAGAGGTGTCTACAAGAAGAAGCGTTGAGGCTTGAGAGGGATCGAGTCAGTCGTTGTAAGTCTATCTGTCTTGTACTTGTAATTCCGTATCTAGTGGATTTGTGGCTAGGGCCGTCCGAGGTTGTTTCCCGTCTTGGGTTTTTTCTCGTACATCGCGGCGTAGTGTGATTGGTTTATTTTATCTTGCATAATTTATTTAGAACGCATGCGTGGACTAAATTAAATATTGGGTAAATTTTGGTTTATTCAAGTCATTTGCTAAAATTGGTTTCGCCTAACTTTGGATAATTGATAATTATGACTTAGGCAAATTTTAGGACTTGCATTAATGAATCGATTTAAGTGAATATATTAATTGATTAATTTTATTGAACCATCATCTTCCTAACGCTTCCGTATTTATCTAAAAAGGAAATTCTCGCGTTTACAAATTGGTATCAGAGCAAAAACGATAAATTATTTCGTTAAACGATCTATTAAATAATTTTTGGCTAAAATGGATTTTTCCCCATTTTCAAAATTTCCTATTTTCGATGGTTCAAACTACGCGTATTGGAAAGCGCGTATGAGATCTGCACTAAAATCTATCGACGAATGTGTTTGGATGTCTGTTGTTAACGGGTGGTCCCCACCAACTTATTTAGTTGAAAATGAACGTGTTATCAAACCCGCCGATAGATGGACTGAAAATGAGTTTAAACTTGCTAATTTCAATTCCCGTGATTTAAATGCCTTATTTAGAGCTGTCACACCGGATGAATTCCATTGTATCATGACGTGTGAAACCGCTAAAGAATCTTGGGATATTCTACAATTAACTCATGAAGGAACTAGTGTCGTTAAAGCTTCAAAACTCCAAAACCTCACCACTCAATTTGAAACTATCAAAATGAATGAAAAAGAAACTTTTGATGAATTCTATGCTAGACTTTCTGATATTGTTAATTCATCTTTTAACTTGGGAGAGAAAATACCTAATGACCGTGTTGCAAAGAAAATTTTAAGGTCCCTACCCGATAGATTTATTCCAAAGGTGACCGTTTTAAATTCTTTACCCACTTTAGCCTCTACGAAATTAGAAGAGCTTGTAGGTGATTTACAAACCTATGAACTAGATATGTTTCCCTCAAAAACTGAAAAGAAAATTGAAAAGGGCGTTGCTTTAAAAGACCGAAAAGAGGTCAAACAAGTAGTAGAGAGCGAGAGTGATAGTGACTCGGAAGACATGACTTTTTTTGCTCGTAAATTTAGCAAATTTCTTAAATTTAACAAAGATAAATTTAAAAATGATTTTAAGAAATTCGAATCTTCTAAACATGACAAAGGCGAAAAGATTCCTAAAGCCGAGAAGATCCCTAAACATAGTAATGAACATTTAGATAGGGACGAGTCTGATAAGTGTTTTGCAGGTTATGGCCATAGGGCATTTGAGTGCTCCACTAAACTAAGGAAAGAGGGTAAGCGACCCGTTTCATATAATGCAACCCTTAGTGATAGTGATAAGGAAGAGAAGCCCGATTCCCCCACTAAGAAAAATTTTGTGGCTTTTATGGCTAGTCATGTGAGTGATAGTGAGAACTCATCGATTGATGAAACGATAGCACATGCCACTTCCAAGGTCATTGTACATGATTCTCTTGTTTTTGATGATAGTGAGAGTGAAGAAGAAAGAGAGAGTGAAAATGAAGAAGAGGTTAATGTGAGTGAACTTCAAAATGCTTTTCAAGAACTTTATAAAAAATCAATTAAATTGAAAAGAGCTAGTTTGAAGTTAGAAGCTAGTGTAAGAGAAAGTGTCAAGGTCATTGATGAAAATGTTTTAATAGAAGACCTTATGAAACATGTGAGGACTCTTCAAGAGAAGCTTGAATATGTAGAAGGCGAAAAAGATAGCCTTAGGGGTTTAATGGAATCCTTGAAAAAGGAGCTTCTTGCTTTTGAAGAGCGAAATGTTTCACTAGAATCTAACATTGTAGAATTGAAAAATAAATTAAAAGATTCTAGTAATGTCAAATTTGATTTGTAGTGTCGTTCGGAAAAACTAGATAAAATGTTAGGAAAGGTAAAAATTAAAAATGACACTTGTGGTTTAGGCTTCAATACTTGTAATGAGTTTACTCATAATGCCCAAACCAATGTTTTAGGAGAATCTTCTAGGAATACATTTAAAGATCACTCTTTAAGTAAATCTTTTCGACATGTTCTCACATGTACACATTATGGTCGACAAGGTCATCTTAGGAAATTTTGTTTTGATCTTAAACGAATTCCTAGAAAATCCCATAGTAAAGTAACCACGGTAGTTAAAGTTCCTACACCCCAAGATAGTCATTCTTCATTAATTTGGGTTAGGAAATCCGACTTGGTTGCTTTGCAAAATAGGGTTTTTGATTCTCATTTACTTTCACATGCTTCCTCCCTTGCTAAATCTAAAGGATGGATGTGTTAGTATTTGCATACTTTAGCGTTTGTACTTCATGCTATATTCACATGCTAAATGTATGCCTGTTTAGTCATTTTCTAGTCATTGCCTTATTTCATATCATATGCTAGAAATTGTGACTTGTTTATCTTTTTGTATTATATTTTGTGTTTGAATTAATTGAAAAATATAAAAAGATTTTTGTTTATCATTTGTGTTTTATTTATTTCATTTAAGCCTAATGAAAAATACAAATGATTGTTGTTTATTCTTTTGAGTATATATCTTTATTTTTGGTTAAAAATGTCAAAACTCAAAAAGATTTTATTTTGTGTGTATTTTAGTTTGACACACTTTATGTGGCATATATTTGTGTTTGAATCCCATCTTTTACGCTCCCACGTGGCTAGAACTTTTGGTGTAGATTTTCAATCCTTAAAATGTTCTTTACCATATTATATATGGAGTAGTTGGATTTTGTATTGTTTAAATGGATTCTATTTTTATATGCCTCTTTTCACATATGTACGAGCTCTTTTGAAATCTTAATGTCACATGATATATTTGAGCTTTTTGAGGTGTTCTCCTACCAATCTAGTCATCTACATATCTATGACCTAGGAGGGCTAGTGCATGTCAAAATCCGTTGCACGTAAGCTTTGTGAGATAAAAAATTATATATCTAAATGTGTACGGGGAAGGGCTCCGAAAGGATGAATTAAATCCTTTGCGATAGTAAGCCACCGTTTATTGGATCTAAAAGAAATACGTGATCCAAAGGCCTAAAAACAGAATATTTGGCATTAAAAAGAAAACAATTGCCAAGGCCTATGTATGTTTGATATATTCATTCAAGAGCAAAAGAATATATATGATTATTGAGGGAGAATTGGATGGTATATCAACGGTTTGCACAATATCCGTTTATCCTAGTTGTCTTTAATGTCACGACTCTATTTGGTTTGTAGAATCATCTTCATGCTAGGCTTGTATGCATTGTGTATGTTTGTTCATTGAGTTCAATCTTCATAATGTCACATGAGGTTATATTTAAATGTGATAAAGTTTGCAATCAAATGAGAACTCCGTGAATGTTTATTAAGTGTTTGGGTCTAAATTTACTTGTTGCTAGTTCACACCCCTACACTACCATTTCCATATGACACATTTTTGCCATACGAGTGTGCAAATTTATTATACTTTTGTGTCATGTGAGTGTTTATATATATATATATATATATATATATATATATATATATATATATGCAAGTGCTTCATTGGTATATTTCTAGTTTATATGTATGATATTTGTTTTGTCTTTGCCTATGCGATTATTGCCCATATGCTTTCATGTCTTATCACTTTAAGCCTCAACATGATTTTATGTTTATTAGTTCTTTATCCTTTGCCTATTCCTGAACAAAAAGGGGGAGAATGATGATAGGGGGAGAAATGGTATCTAATCCTATTATTATTGTATCTTAGTTTGGGGGAGATTTATCTTAGGGGGAGACGTCTTTCTAAGTAGGTCATGTGTTTGATAAAGGGGAGAATTAATTTAGGGGGAGTAATTAATTACAATTGCATTTAATACGTTGATATTCCCTATGCATTTGATGACTTTGCTTAAGTGTGCAGGATTTCTTATAATGCGGCATTGTTTAAACGGAAAAGCGTTTGATCCTTGAGTTGAGTCAATTTTGGGTGGGTTATGTTTTGAGTCTAGTGAGCTTGATGGCCCTTTAGGATTTTTGTTTGGTTTTTGTCCCGGAATAGCCAAAGGGGGAGATTTGTAAGGACACAAATTTCCAATTGAGTCCATATATAGTTTTGGCTCAATTCCGGACAAAAACATTTATTCATAGGATAGTATGTTATTGTAATACTCTCAAGCCTATGAAGTGTGTGTTGAAGACGTAGTGGCAAAGAGAATAAAGCTTCATCAAATGTGCCGGTTTGCGTGCCTTGTTTCTATGTCATCAACTATGGTTCCATGCTCCCAAGGTATGAATGCAATTATATTTATATAGGAGCTTGGAACAAAGTTTATTGGGTGTTAGGTTTTATAAAAACTGGGTTTTGTTTTAAGAAAGAAATTATATAAAACTTTAAAATAAGTTCATAAAGTATTCTGGGCCAAAATCGAATTTTTCAATCTTTCTGGTCGTTCGTTAGATATGTCGTTCGAACGAGTTTTTTCGTTCGAACCAGATATCGTTCGAATGAACCTGCCAACGAGTTCCCACTGAGGCATACTGGTCCGTTGTTAGAAATGTCGTTCGAACGAGATTGTCGTTCTAACGAGATTTCCAACGAGCTTCTAACGAGTCCATACTGGAGCGTCGTTAGAAGTCTCGTTCGAACGAGACTTCGTTCGAACGAAATGTCGTTCGAACGAGCTGTGAGGCGGGAACAGTTTTTGGCAGTTTTTCACCCACTTCCCCACTTGGTTTTTAACCAACTTTTACTGACTTTAATATGTGCGGGAATGACATTTTCCATCTTAACATTTCCATAACTTTTCAAATTATTTCCATCTCTTAGAGAGTGTTTGAGAGAAAAAATGGTTTAGGAAAATGTTCATGTTTTGAGTGTTATTTTTTCAAAGAGAAAATCCTTCACACTCTAGTTTACACCCAATTGTGTTTAGTCCAAGTTCTTATATACATATCAAATTTCTTGGAGTTTTGGCACCAGTTTATCTGTACCGAATTCAAGAAGAGAAGTTTTGGTTTGCTTCTACATCCATCAAAGAAGAAGATTTTTGTTGCGATTCTACCCACTTGGAGAAAGGCTCCTTGCTCGGGTGACGGTGACCATTGTTTAGTCCAAGTTCTTATATACATATCAAATTGCTTGGAGTTTTGGCACCGGTTTATCTCTACCGAATTCAAGAAGAGAAGTTTTGGTTTGCTTCTACATCCATCAAAGAAGAAGACTTTTTGTTGCGATTCTACCCACTTGGAGAAAGGCTCATTGCTCGGGTGACGGTGACCATAGAAAGCCCCATCGGTGGATTCCGAGACCGCGGTGGAGTTCCGAGGTTATCCGCTAGGAAGAGGTGTCTACAAGAAGAAGCGTCGAGGCTTGAGAGGGATCGAGTCAGTCGTTGTAAGTCTATCTGTCTTGTACTTGTAATTCCGTATCTAGTGGATTTGTGGCTAGGGCCGTCCGAGGTTGTTTCCCGTCTTGGGTTTTTTCTCGTACATCGCGGCGTAGTGTGATTGGTTTATTTTATCTTGCATAATTTATTTAGAACGCATGCGTGGACTAAATTAAATATTGGGTAAAATTTGGTTTATTCAAGTCATTTGCTAAAATTGGTTTCGCCTAACTTTGGATAATTGATAATTATGACTTAGGCAAATTCTAGGACTTGCATTAATGAATCGATTTAAGTGAATATATTAATTGATTGATTTTATTGAACCATCATCTTCCTAACGCTTCCGCATTTATCTAAAAAGGAAATTCTCGCGTTTACAATATTTGATGAAGCTTTATACTCTTTGCCGCTACATCTTCAACAAACACTTCATAGGCTTGAGAATATTACAATTAAATACTATCCTATGAATAAATATTTTTGTCCGGAATTGAGCCAAAACTATATATGGACTAAATTAGAAATTTGTGTCCTTACAGTTATTCTTTTAAGCGGGTTGTCACAATGAGGTATTAAAAATAAAAACAAAACCGAAATACCTGTTTATGCCCAACGAAGATGTGGTATTAGAAATTTGTACACGCTGGAATACCTGAATGAAAATTTAGTACACAGTCACACAACAAATATACCATAAATTAGTACACGCCACAAAGTAGTACACAATCTAATGCACACCCAAATATGAAAATTTTGACATCCCACACATGAATAAGAACCAACTATCAAAATAAAAAATTGTACCAACTACTGAAATTAAAAAAAGTACCAACTATTGAAACAATCAACCCGTATAACCTCGCCTAGAAAATGATGCACAATCGTTCCAATACCGATATAAAAAATTGAAACTTTAATAACAACATGAAAAATTTAAACAAAAGTTTCAATACCAACACGCAGAAAATGAACATCGGTGAAAATTCCTAAATCGTTTCAATACAGAAACAAATGAACATCTTTGAAAAATAATACAAACAAACATCTAAGAAAAACAGTACAAAAAATTCCTAAATCGTTTCAATACAGAAACAAACATCTGTGAAACATACATCTGTGAAAGTCAAGAAAAAAATCTGTTTCATCTAAAAACTATCTATATATCTCATAGCTCCAAATTTGTTTACCTATCTCAGAGCTCCAAATCATAATTTTATCAATTATGTGTATCTACCTATCTCACAGCTCTATAATAGAAGTTATCACTGCACTATAATAGAAGTTATCACTGCTCTACTTCTATTTTTTAGTTAAAAGTTTGCCAAAACTAGTAAGGATCGGAAAAGCAACATGTGCCAAATTCGGTAGCAAAAAAGTATACCTTTGAATGGGTATTACCCTATTGCAAAAACAATACATCTTAATAGACTAAAAATAATTATAAAACAAACAAAATGACAAATGTCCATCAAGAGTAACAGAGTAAACCTCATCAAACCCAACTCAAAGTCATCCGAACACATAGTATAATGATTGAACACAGTGTGCCTAAATGTCCATCAAGAAATATAGTGAACACTCTATCACACTCAATTAGTATTGCAAACAAAAATCGAACAGCAATTATAGCCATATCAGGTTTTCGGCAGTGCTTTGTTTTATAGTAGTGCATGCCACACCAAATATATGGAATCTAATTATTACTTGGGAAGAAAAATATAAACAAAAGTTGAATGAATAAGCAAACAAACAAAGATTTAAGAAGAAACATATTAACTATTAACATAAAAAAATCCATCCAATACAACAAACAATGGAAAACTTACAAAAGAACATTCAAACTGAAATTTTAAAATACTTACTGAAAACACAAATTAATTATTGACCTTTAGCTTAATCCACTTCACTCTATTGTTAACTTTCAAATCTAGAGAAGCTAAAAAAAGCATAATAGTTTCAACTCAGACATTTGAACAAACATTATATATGTAAATAGATGTATTACCCAAAATGAAAACATTTACAGAACAAAATAATACAGACCATGAGAACTTTTTGGTAATTATATGTATCATAAAACCATTGAATCAAATGGAACAAAACTAGAGATAGTAATGGGTCAAGAACCATACATTCTAAGACCTTAACAAACAACACCAAAGTACTGAAGAAAATAAAGGGAAAAATAGTGAAGAGAGTGATTTAAACATTAGGATTTTAAAACTCCAAATTTCTCAAATTCACAATAAATTAAAACAAAGTCATATGAAAGAACAGACCTTTGGAACTTTTCAACGGTGGTTGTTGTCCATTAACACAAAACCCAAAGTCTTATGATTTCTGAAATCAAAACAAACAGAGGAAAGGTTAAGAGCGAGAGAGAAGGGATAATCACATAATACATATTTTAATTTACTGAACAAATCATGTAGACTCTTTACACGATGAGCAAATCGCTGAATTTTTTTTAAAAACCCTAGGAATTAATCTAAAGGAGAAATCGTGAGAGTTGTTCTTTATACCTGCCATGGAGATGGTGCCTCGTCGGCGCCGCTGCCTAGAGAGGATGAAGAGATACCAGGGAAGAGAGCGAGAGAGATATACAGCCGCTGCGAGAGGTCGTGTGAGAGATATGTGAGCCAACCACTACTTTTGTTTTGGGAGAATGAATCAGATATGGATCCAATTCTATGGCGCGGGAATGAAAAAAAAAAGATCCCGCTTTTCTTTCTTATTTATCTCATTTTTTAACAAAGTCTAAAATAACTAAAACTAATTTATGTCATTTATATATAAAGATGAGATAAATTATTTATCTTTTTATCTCAATTTTACTTGTATTGAAATAAAAATTCACCTTCAAAGCAAAACTGACATAAATGCATATTATTTATCTCATTTTATATTTGTCTGACATAATGTCAATTTTCAAACCGACATAAATGATACTTTTTCTTGTAGTGTGTTTTCGTGTCTTCCATGGAAGTAGAGTATCGTGATATGACTTCTACCACTCGCGAGGTTGTTTGGCTACATCAATTTCTTGCAGATATTGGTGTCTCTTTCTCAGCCCACTCCTATGTACTGTGATAATAAGAGTGCTATTCAAATTGTCCACAATTTGGTTTTTCATGAGAGGACTAAGCACATCTAGATTGATTGTCATATCACTCCTCATCATCTTACGCATGTCGCCATCCATTTGCCTTTTATTTCTTCTTCTACACAGATAACTGATTTGTTTACGAAGTCTCATCCAGTTCAGCGCTTTCGTTTTTTGGTTAGCAATCTCTTAATGCTTCTTGCTTTAGCATCGTGAGTTTGAGGGGGGATATTAGAGTTTTATTTAGCATTAAGGGTACTTTAGTATTTTTCCTTTTATTTTATTATTAGGTGGTTGTAGTAGGATATATTCTCTTTTGTTCTTTTCATTGGATGGTATTCTAGTTTATGTTAATATAAAATCCTAGCCCCTCTTTTTTTCTTTTCTATTTGATTATAGGTCTTTGATATCTTATCAATACTATCAATTATGTATATGTACCCTCTTTTCTCTCAGCAAGTCTTTTTATTTATGTTTTCAGATAGGCTAACTAATCAGCCTAACGCAACTTTAATATATCATGTTTTTGTTTACTATATATTTTTGTCAACAAGCAAGTGAAAATATTCCAGATCTTTAACTCGTTGTCTTCATCGTCCTGGGCTAGTCTTATGGGACAATGATTTTTATTTCTATCTTCTCTCTTTTATGCCATTTCTGATAATTATATGAGAAATAATCTTTCTATTGTTTGATCGAGGAAATGATCTTAGAATAGCCTTTAGAAATCTTTATTATGCCTCTAAAGGCTTTAATTCCACTTCAGTTAAGGTTTTTGATTCTTTGTATTAACCACAAAGGTAAAGAAAGGCTTCTAGTATTGTTTTGCAAATTTTTGTACATGTACAATGTTTTTGAGTTCCTTAAACGCAGTCATATTAGAGTCCGAGCTCATTGACTCTCACTAGGTGAGTAGTTAAGCTCATGATTCATGTTTTATTAGTTGAGCATTAAAATAAAAGGTATGATCTATGAAGCACGGACACGTAATACGTGTTTTTACACGCGACACGTGATTGATCCAAAAACTAGAATACGACACGCTATGATACGTATAATATATAATATATATTTAAATATATATTAATGAAATAAAACATATTTTTTTCATAAAATATATTATTAGAGCATATTTAACATGAAATTAAGAAAATTGACTATATAAAACAAAATTCAAACACACTTTGATCTTAAGCATCATAAATAAAGCACAATCACTATCACTTGAGTCAAAATTGACTCGTGACTTTCGAGAAAGTATTCGCGTTTCATAGGTGTCTGATGCGTTATCGAACACGACATGTTGGGGGTGAGTGTCCCTGCTTTATAGTTATGATCCTCATGTTGTATTGATACAACCAATAGAATATAAAGGTCACCGTGACCCTGACCTAGTTAGAAACAAATTTGTGCTCGTCAGATTTGGTCGAATGATTTTCACTTTGTTGCCTCTTTCAAAAAAGCTGGTGTACTGGGTAATCGCTATATTTAGTATGATCTCTGTTCTAGACGACAACAATATCACTGCAAATGGACCAAGTTGCTTGAGCTAGTGAAAACGAGATCATTTAGGCCCCTAAGAACTGAGCTGCTCGAGCTGTCCTTGGGTTCAGCTCGTTTAAAGTTTGAGTTTGGCTCGTTCATGAAGCAATCAAACTGTACTCGAACTTGATCTCAAGCTCGAGTTCAATCAAGCTCAGTCATTTGTAGCCCTTATGATGTCATTTTCATCTCAAGACATTTCACCATTTGGTTATGTCTGAATGTTATAATATTTTCCTACCTTTTAGTGGCAATGAATGAAGATTGTAGGATCAACTTTTTAATCTGGTATTCCTTATGCTTTGGAAATGCATTCCTTTTCATATGTGAGTTGTAAAATCAAGGAACTATATTTTAGGTGAACATGTAAGGGGATACCCCGGAACTGGAATATCTCCATAGGATTAGGTTAGTTTTATATTTGCATTTCTTGGTAAGTCTGTCTATACCAATTCTTTAGATTTTATGTATCTGCTTTTGTTTGATTGCATTTTGCATTTGTTCTTTTGGTTATAGCCATACTCA